>VSMD01061996.1:4937-20259 GCA_008750895.1 Mirza zaza | reverse complement strand
GCTGGTTGACCATTAATCTGTTCCAGTAGGAGAACACTGCCTGAGCATCTGCTTCCTCAGGCTTTCTGCTGACACTGGGGCACAGTGACAAGATGATAGCTGTGCTTTCAGGGAGCTCCAGTAAGGAAGTGTCACTGCGATACCATGTGGCATGCATGAACTGAAACACTGCAAGAAGTGATTTCACTCTCAGTGGGAAGGTTCATCAGGGAAGACTTCCTGGAGGAGTTGACCTCTGATTGAATTTTGAAGACTGAATAGAAGATGCCAGCCCAGTTTCTGGCATTTTGTTATAGCAGCCTGAACAGACTAAGACAGTAACATATTTCTGAATTATTTTCTGTGTGAGCTATTCCACCTCATGACTTATCCTTGAGTCAAATATTTCCTGCATGTGGCATCCTGGCTGTCGGCTTCTTTCCTGCAACACTTGTAATATGCTATCAGGCACCAACTGCAAGAAATCATTCAGCTAGAAGGGAGAGGCAAGCCCCACCACGGACCTGGCCTGGGAGGAGGGGAAACCACAGCCCAGCCTGTTTGAGGGGTGCCAGTGGTAAGCTCAGTGAGAAGGGAGGTTCCTAGCACACCAGTTGTGCAACTCTTTTATCTTGGCCTTGCTTTGAAAGGACTCATCTATTGTATTCATGCCTCAGCAAAAGCAGAGATGAGAAGATTCCCATTTGGAATCTCTCTTAGTGTTTTTTAAAAATTATGTGCATGGTTGCCTCAATAAAATTAGAACTAATAAAGAGTATAGCTTTGTTTGATAGTCACAGTTAATGTGGGGCATTTGAGCTACATAAATACATAATGCTTCTCATAACATTAGCACTGAACACACATGGTGGGGGTGCACTGGGCATATTCCATAAATACAATATAGGGTGTAAGTTTAAGATGTAGCCTTTGGAGCAGGACATACCTAGGTGGGATTGTTGTGTCTGACACTACTGGCTTTGTGATTCCGGATCCTGTAATTTATTTTAACTTTCCCAGCCTCACTTTTCTCAGATGTAAAATTGAAAAAATATTTTACGATTCATAAGGATTACTAAAGACAGATATGCTGAGTATATAGTGCTTGATGCTTTCTCCTAAATGGGGCAATAATAATAATTAGTGATCATAATTTTTTATACATTATCAATTAGAAATTGCTTTCAAAATCTTTCTCTGAATATTAGCTTCTTTCAAATGCAGTGAAGTCATTTTCTCACATTATTCATGAAACCTTATTGTCAATCACTTTGCAGAGTTAATTGGGTGTTTTGTGTTGAGTTGCCCAATCTATCAAACTTATTTAATTTTTTTTGTTCCATTTTTTTTTATTTCAGCATATTATGGGGGTACAAATGTTAAGGTTACGTATATTGCCCATGGCCCCCTACCCCCTCGAGTCAGAGCTTCAAGGGTGACCATCACCCAGACTTTGCACATCTCACTCATTATGTTTGTATATACCAATCCCCTCCTCCCCGCTTCTATCCACCCACCCAAGACCCGATAAATGTTATTCCTATATGTCCACTTAGGTGTTGATCCATTAATACCAATTTGCTAGTGAGTACATATGCTGCTTGTTTTTCCATTCTTGAGATACTTCACTTAGTAGAATGGGTTTGAGCTCTATCCAGGAAAATACAAGAGGTGCTATATCACCATTGTTTCTTAAAGCTGAGTAGTATTCCATGGTATACATATACCACATTTTATTAATCCACTCATGTATCGATGGGCACCTGGGTTGTTTCCAAACCTTTGCGATTGTGGACTATGCTGCTATAAACATTTGAGTTCAGGTGTCCCATTTGTAGAGTGTCATTTGATCTTTTGGGTAGATGCCCAGTAGTGGAATTGCTGGATGAAATGGTAGATCTACTTGTATGGCTTTAAGGTCTCTCCACATTGCTTTCCACAGAGGCTGAACCAGTTTGCAGTTCCACCAGCAGTGTAGGAGTGTTCCTATCTCTGTATCCATGCCAACATTTATTGTTTGGGGACTTTTTTATAAAGGCCATTCTTACTGGAGACAAGTGATATATATCTCATTGCAGTTTTGATTTGCATTTCCCTGATGATTAGAGATGTTGAGCATTTTTTCATATGTTTTTTGGCCATTATTCTGTCTCTTTTGAAAAATTTCTGTTCATGTCCTTTGCCCACTTTTTACTACAAGGCTATAGTAATAAAAACAGCTTGTTACTGGCACAAGACCAGGGACATTAACCAGTGGAAAAGAACCAAGAACCCAGATATAAAACCATCCTCATATAGCCAACTAATCTCCAACAAAGCAGACAAAAACATACACTGGGGTAAAGAATCCTTATTCAATAAATGATGCTGGGAAAACTGGATAGCCACATGTAGAAGACTGAAACAAGACCCACACCTTTCACCTGTCACAAAAATCAACTCACGCTGGGTAACAGACTTGAACATTAGGTATGAAACTATTAGAATTCTAGAGGAAAGCATTGGAAATACTCTTCTAGACATTGGCCTAGGCAAAGAATTTATGAAGAAGACCCCAAATGCAATCACGGCAGCAACAAAAATAAATAAATGGGACCTGATGAAATTAAAAAGCATCTGCACAGCCAAAGAAACTGTCAAGAGAGCAAACAGACAACCCACAGAATGGGAGGAAATTTTTGCAAGCTACACATCTGATAAAGGGCTGATAACTAGAATTTATTTAAAACTTATTTAATTTATACTTTTAACCGTATCATTTTAATAGTGAAAGTGTTTGAGGATAACCTGTCTTTGAGAGAAATGATGCAGCTTTTCAACATTAAAAGGTCACAAACTAGCAACATTAGTTCAAATTGTTTAATTTTCCAAACCTCACAGCCAAGAAAAAGCCCAGTTCTGCAATACAACCGCGATTCGTTATCAGTTCACAAACACAAGGAAGCAGTAAAGACCCACGCTGTGAAAACAGCCGTGGTTTTGCCTCCAGTGGCTTCTCGTCCACCCAGGAGAACACGCTGAGTTCGCGGAATGTGAAATCGCCAGAGTGTGGACAAGTCCTCCCATAGTGCAAAGTCATATAGCCTGTGCAGGCCTCAGTTTCCTTCCCTGCAAGAGGAGGTTGGGGCTGCAGAAGACCCGTGAGTTCAAATATGGGTCGTTCATTCAGTTTGATTCATCTATTCACAGTTTGATTCATCTATTCACTCAGCCAAGCGAGATTGGCCCCAGCATGGCCTCGTGGAAGGGCTGGGCCCTGACACACACAGACCTGAATTTCCATCCTGGCTCTCCCACGTAGTACCCGGCTAACTGTGACAGGGCATCACGTTTTCATTCTGAGCCTCAGTTTCCTTTTATTTCAGTTGAGACACTATCGTTCCAGTGCTGCTAACAGCACTGTGTGATACCAGTGGTTCCACTGGAGGCCATACCACCTCTGGGGGAAAGTCTGGAAATTTACTGGGCATTCAGAGAGCAAGGACTGGGATCTAGACATCCTACCACATCTAGAATCCTTCAAATCTAGAATACACCTTTCTAAACCCTAGGAAACCATGCTGTGTCCCAGATTCCTTTTGGATGTTTCAGTTAAAATGAAGAGCCTAGCCTGAGTTTACTGCTAAGTAAAATGCTTTTATGTGATCGTGCTACGCCTTGACTTTCCACAGATGGCTCAGCACCTCCCTCAGGACCTCCAGGCAGCACAGGGAAGCTGGGTTTGGAGGGTTTTCAGACAGTGCTTTGCCTCGTTGCAGGCCACCAGCCGGCAAAGCATTCATTTAAACACGCGCTGTGCACGCAGTCCTGCCGTTCCTCATGGCCCTGTCTTCTCCTCTCCTTTCCACAGGGACGCATTCTCTGCTCCCGAATAGGAAGATTTGCATATCCACCTTCACTTTACCAATTTAAGTCTGAAATCACACAATGCTTTGTGAACTCCTCAGGCTACAGGGCCAGGTGGCAACTTAAATACATGTGCAGAAGTGGAGAGGCGCGCAACAACCCTGCTCCCTCCCTGTGGCCCAAAGGCACTTGTTTTATAAGGCCAACATATTTCTTTATTTATTCTTAAAATTTATTTTTAACATTTTCCTCTTCTATTAATCTATTTGCTTATATTCAAACTATTAGGAAGGTACAAATATTTTTGGTTACATAGATCACTTTTATAATGTTTGAGTCATGGTTGTAAGTGTGGCCATCACCCACATAGTGTTCATTGTACCTGGTAGGTAGGTTTTCACCCAACTCCTTCTACACCTCCCCCCAATTTATTTCAGTTGTGTTTTACTTCCCTCTATGCACATGTGTGCTCATCGGTTAGTTCCAATGTAATAGCGAGTACATGTGTTGTTTGCTTTTCCATTTTTTAGATACTTCATTTAGGATAATGGTCTCCAGTTCCATCCAAATTATTGCAAAAGGCATTAAGTAATCCTTCTTCATGTCTGAGCAGTATTCCACAGTGTACATACACTACATTGTGTTATCCACTCATTTGATTACACATCTTTGCTATTGTGAATTGTGCTGTGATAAACATTTGAGTATAGGTGTCCCTTTCATAAAATTACTTCTTTTCCCTTGGGTAAAAACCTAGTAGTGGGATCACTGGAACAAATGGTAGGTTGACTTTTAGTTTTTTCAGGAATCTCCATACTGTTTTCCATAGAGGTTGTACTAATTTGCAGTCCCACAAACATTGTATAAATGTTGCTTTCTCTCTGCATCCAGGCCAGCATCTATTGTTTTGGACTTTTTAATAAATGCCATTCTGGATGGTGTAAGGTAATATCTCATTGTGGTTTTATTTATTTATTTAGAGACAGAGTCTTGCTCTGACACCCTGGTTATAGTGCAGTGGCATCAGCATAGCTCACTGCAACCTTAAACTCCTGGGCTCAGGTGATCCTCTTGCCTCAGCCTCCCAAGTAGTGGGATTATAGCTTTGTGCCACCATGCCTGGCCAACATTTTTGTATTTTTAGTAGAGATGGGGTCTTGTTCTTGTTTGGGCTGGTCTCCAACTCCTGAGCTCATGAAAGCTGTCTGCCTCAGCCTCCCAGAGTGCTAGGATTACAGGCCTGAGCCACTACACCTGGCCTCGTTGTGGTTTTAATTTGCATTTCTCTGATGATTAGCAATGTTGAGTATTTCTTCATATGTTTATTGGCTGTTTGTCTATTTTCTTTTCAAAATCTTTTGTTCATGTCCTTTGCCCACCTTTTAGTGGGGTTATTTGATTTTTTTTTCTTGCTGATTTGCTTGAGTTCTTTGTAGATTATGGTTACTGGTCCTTTATTGCATGTATAGCTTGTGAATATTTTCTCTTATTCTGTAGGTTGTCTATTTGCTCTGTTGATTATTTCCTTGGCTGTGCATAACCTTTTTAATTTCAGGAAGAAATAGAACTCCTGAACAGACCAATAATAAGCAATGAGATTGAAGCAGAAATAAAAAATCTTCCAACAAAAAAAAAGCCCCAGACCAGATGGATTCAGAGCTGAATTTGACCACGCCTACAAAGAAGAGTTAGTACTCATTCTGCAGATATTATTCTATAACTTTAAGAGAGAGGTAATCCTCACCAACTCATTCTATGAAGCGAGTAACACCTTGATACCAAAGCCGGGAAAGGACACAACAAAAAAAGAAAATTACATACCAATATTCCCTATAAATATAGATGCAAAAATCTCAATAAAATACTAGAAAACTGAACTCAACAGCATATCAAAAAGTAATCTACCATGACCAAGTGGACTTCACCCCAGAGATGTAAGGATGGTTCAATACATGGAAATCAATAAATGCGATTCACCACATAAATAGAAGCAAAAGCAAAGATCATATGATCATCTCAATAGATGCAGAAAAAGCATTAGACAAAATTCAGCACCCTTTCATGATAAAAAAAACTCTCAACCAATCAGCTAGGCATAGAAGTAATAAATCTCAAAATTATAAAAGCCATATGGCAAACCCACAGCAAGCATCACACTGAATGGGGAAAAGCATTCTCACTAAGAACTGGAGCAAGAGAAGGATGCCCACTGTTACCACTTCTATTCAAGATAATTCTAGAAGTCCTAGCCAGAGCAATCAGGCAAGAGAAAGAAATTAAGTGTACCCAAATCAGGAAAGAGGAGGTCAAACTATCACGTTTTGCTGATGATAATGATCTTATACTTAGAAAACCCTAAAGTTTCTACCAAGAGACTCCTGGAATTGATAAATTCAGCAAAATCTCAGGTTACGAAATCAATGTACACATGTCAGTAGCTTTCCAATACACCAATAACAGTCAAGCTGAAAATCAAATAAAAGGGTCACTACCATTCACAACTGCTACAAAGAAACTAAAATACCTAGAAATATACTTAACCGAGGAGGTGAAATATCTCTGCAAATATAACTATGAAGCACTGAGGGAAAAAGTTGCAGATGGCATTAAAGAAACAAGTGGAAAAACATATAATGTTCATGGATTGGTAGAATCAACATTGTTAAAATGTCTATACTACCCAAAGTGATTTATAGATTCAATGCAATCCCAGTCAAAATACCAATTTCATATTTCACAGATCTAGAAAAAATAATTCTATGCTTTGTATGAAACCAGAAAAGAGCCTGAATAGCCAAAGCAACCATAAGCAAAAGGAACAAATCGGGAAGCATCACATTACCAGATTTCAAACTATACTATTAATACAAGGATATAGTAACTAAATAAGCATGGTATTGGCACAAAAATAGAGGCATAAACCAATGGAACAGAACAGAAAACCTAGACATAAAATCATCCACATGCAGCCAGCTGATCTATGACAAAGTAGACAACAATATACACTGGGGAAAAGAAGCCCTATTCAATAAATGGTGCTGGCAAAATTGGATAGCCACATGCACAAGAATGAAACAGGATATATATCTCTCTCTGCTTACAAAAATTAAAGATGGATAAAGGACTTAAATGTAAGGCCTGAAACCATAAGAATTCCAGAAGAAAATCTCAGAAAAACTCTTCTAGATGTTGCTCTAGGCAAAGAATTTATGAAGAAAACCTCAATGGCAATCAGAGCAACAAAAATAAATAAATGGGACTTGATTGCATCAAACCAAAAATACTCCTAAAAGCCAATAGTGAGCATGTTTATTTCCAGTCACCCCTGGAGAAGCAGCAATAGCTCTGAAATGTCACTTTTAGATTTTGAGACTGTATTTTTCATGAAAGCAAATACTTTTGCCACCTTTCAGTGTCACCTGGATGTGGGAAAGTTGAGTTTGAGCAAAACCGGTGTGGCCATGCTGGATGGCCCTCAGCACGGCCAGCATGAATGTGAGCTCACACCGGCTCTGCCACAAACACACTCCTGCACTGACCACGGCCTCGCCCCTCCACCCGCTGGCGTGGGAGGATTTACGTCCATCAGGGGAGGTAGAAACAGTTGGCGTGAGGATGGCCCGGGACAGCAGCATTGTTCTGTCCCGGAAAGGCTGCGAAACCGGTGCTGGCCGCCAGGGAGGAGGAGCTGGAGGCGCAGTGCACACGCGTCCCACCTCCACGCCCAGCCATCCTTGTTGACCTACCAGACCAGACTCATTCCGCACGTGCAAGATCACCAAAGATCGACAGGGAAAGAGGGTGCACAATTAACACACACACGGAATAAGACAAAGAAATGCATGGAGAAGAACCTGGAGAAAGAACATTGTGGCAAAGACGCAGAAAGATGACCTTTTTTGATGATGTTGAGTTAGTCATAAGTTTTGACACGTTTTCCCTGAAAATTCAATGCAGCTTTTAAAGACAATCAGCAGAAATTCTTCTTCACATTCAATCAAAGAACTTGTTGCAGGAAAGGAAAGGGAGTGGTTACTAGCCTATAGGGAGATACAAAGGCACAGCCAGTCTGGAAAACAGCTGGCAGATTCCTATAAAACTAAACAGGCAACTACTATGTAACCCAGCAATTGCACTCCTGGGCATTGATCCCAGAGTAATGAAAACTTCTGTTCATATAAACCACCTGTACATGAATGCAGTTTTATTTATAATGTCCCAAACTTAAAACAACCCAGAAGTTCTTCAATGGGTAGACGGTGAAGCAAACTATGGTACATCCACACCACTGCACACTACTCAGCAATGACAAGGAAAGAACTTCTGATGCACATAACCACTTGGAGAAATCACCATAGGATTATGTTGAATGAAATAAATATAAATTTCATTTATATAAAATGTGTGCAATGACAGAAACATTGAAATGATACAAATGGAGAGCAGATGAGTGGTTGTCAGGAGTTAGGGATTGAGGGGAGGGATGTGAGTGACAACACAAGGGACACTTGTGCTGTGGAACTGTGCTGTATCTCAGCTCTGGTGGTGCACACATGAACCTACAGGGACAATAAAACTGTATATAACAATACACACCTACATGCACTCACACACACAGTCATACAAATGAGCACAAATGAAATAGGAAATCTGAATCAGATCAGTGGTTTGTACCATTGTCCATATCTTGGTTGACAGTCTGCTAGTTTTGCAAAATGTTAATTGGAGGAAACTCAGCAAAGTATGCAAGAGATCTCTCTGTATTATTTCTTACAATTGCATTTTATTCTACAATTATCAATAAAATGTTAATTTAAAAATGTAAAATGATTTTTTTTAAAAGGAAAAAGACAGTAACTGCCACAGCCAAGAGGAGGCTAAGAAGACATGGCAATTAAATGTAATGCTGTATTGGATTCGATCCCGTAACAACACCACAAAAGGCAGTCCTTAAAACAAAGAAAATCTGAATACATTATAGATACTAATTAATAATAATGTATCAATATTGGCTGAGTAAGTGTCAAAAATGTACCATACTAATATAAGACGTTAATAATAAGGAATACTGGGTGCAGGGTATATGGGAATCCTCTGTGATATTGTATCAATTTTTCTGTAAATCTGAAATTGTTCTCAAAATGTTTATTTTAAAAAATAAATGGATAGAAAAAGTTATACAATGTAAACACTAATTTCTAAAAATGATCTAGAGTGGCTATACCAATATCAGATTAAGCAGACTTTAGAGAAAAGAAATTAACAAGGACAAATTAGGACATTATATAATAATATGAGTGTTAATTCACCAAAATAGATAGCAATTCTTAAATGCAAATGTACCTGACAACAGATCTCCAGAATACATGAAGCACAAACTGGAAGAACTGGAAAGACAAATAGTCAATCCCACAATTATAGCTGCAAATGTCAACACTCTTCTCTCAGTAATTGATAGAACTAGTACACAAATAATTTTAGCAGTTCCACTCATGTTTACCAAAAGTTGGAATCCATAGTCTCTAAAGGTTATATATTTGTACCATTATATGCCATTCTCAGAAAGACAGAATTATAGTGGCAGAGAAAAGATCAGTGGTTGCCAAGTTTTAGGGCAGGGTCCTCAAACTCTTTAAACAGGGAGCCAGTTCACTGTCCCTCAGACCGTTGGAAGGCCAGACTATAGTTTAAAAAAAACTATGAACAAATTCCTATGCACATTGCACATATCTTACTTTGAAGTAAAAAAACAAATGGGCAAAAACACCCGCATATGGCCCATGGGCCATAGTTTGAGGACGCCTGGTTTAGGGTTTGGGAGTGGATGTGATTACAAAGGGCATAGTATGAAGGACTTGGGTGATGGAACAGTCCTGTATCCCCATTGTGGTTGGGGTACATGATACTATACAATGTGATAAAATTCATAATGCTCACATCCAATAAAAGTCAATGTTACTATGTATTAATTTAAAAATTTAAAGATGCCAATACAGTGTAGAATGGACAATTTGCCTTCATAGGATGATTCTAGAATTGATTGAGGCACATTATAGTAGGCACAGAGTAAAGACTCATGGGACACTGGTTGATTCACTATTCATTCTGTCCCTTCCATTAATGTGGATGAAATATTAACATTCTTTCTAGGGTACACTCCCCCTAGGGGAACCTCTCCTCCTGGGCTTTAAATGTCATCCACATTATTATTATGTGTAATGATCCATAATCATAATCAAATGTTATTCTGAAAAAATGGCATCCTTAGATTGGGCTGAGCTATTCTGACTCAAAGGGGGAGGAAGCACACGAAGTAAGGAAGCCACCCTTGAGGACTGAGAATGAATTCCCTTCCCTCTTAGCCTCATTCCTTCGCTGCCTCTCTCCCTCCCCGCCCTTATTCCTTCCTTCCTTGCTTCCTCTGTTTATTTTCATAAAGATAATGAGCTTTCTGGCCATCAGTCTTACTGAAGAAGGCCAATCCAATAAAAAATAATATTAGTGGTTGCACATGAGTGAAGGATTTAGGTTGGGTGTAGCCAGGGGTGCTGAGGGCAATGCACTCAAGTCTTTTTCTTGTTTGGGGACAGGGAAGTTGGTAGACAAAGTGTGTGGTGTGTGGTGTGGGTGGTGTGTGTGCATGGTGTATATGTGTGTACGCTGTGTGCATGTGTGGGTGTGGTATGTGCGTGTGCGTATTGTGTGTGTTTTTTTGTGTGTTGTATACCCATTATGGGGTGTGTGTGGTGTCTGAGGATGTGTGGTGTGTGTGTGTGTGTGATGCATCAGCTGTGTGGTATGTGTGCATGTGTGTGCACAGGGTGCTCCTGTGGAGGAAGTGTTGGGCCATGAACTCTGGGAACACTCTTGTTTCTCATGGTTGGCTTTCTGTTGTGCTTTACGTTGTAGTTCCCTTCCACTTTTCCCAAACATGCATTGATGTTTTGATTAGGCTGTCAGGCAGGTGTTGAGTTATATGGTGGAGGATTCAGGACGGGCCTGTGTCCGCTACTGGGGTGGTACAGAGGGGAAGGGACAAGCTTCATTGTATCCAACACCTTCTTCTGCAGCCAGTGCAGGGGTAGCAGCCATGGTGTGGAAGCAACCAGCCAAAAAGTAAGGATGCTCCAGGTGTCTCCCCGCTAGCATCAGGACCGGGGAGAGGACCACTGTGCGCCCAGGCACACACAGTGAGTGCACGACTTGCCGCCTGGGCCCGTCCCAGGTGGAGGAAGGAGGAAGGGACAGTGAGGGTGCAGGCAGGCAGCAAGGACCCAGCCAGCAGACTACAAGTTGCCTACACATGGATAGAAGCAGCTTGGTGGTGGTTAAATGTGCCCGGGTTCTATGCTTGTCTTTGCTATTTCATAACTGAATGGCTGGTCAAGTGAACCTCTCTGTGCTTCAACATATTCATCTGCAAACAGAGACAAAAAAGGTGCACTGCCTTTTCAGGCAGTTATGAGAAATAAGTGGGTTAACATACAGTGAACAGATCAGAACATTCTGGCATAGTTCTGGCATCTATTAAGTGTATTGTTGCCTAGCAATGGTCTCTCTGCTTTTAACTATTTATTTATAGATCAGTCTTCCCTTACTAACTTGGGAGCTCCTTGAAGGAAGGAACAATGTCTTACTTTTCTTTCTATCTCCAGATTCCAAATACTGCCAGCATTTGGCAGGTGATGAGTACAAATGGACCAAGTGTCAATTGTATTATGGTAATATGGATTGTGTGTGCATGTATGTATGTAATGTGTGATGTGCACATATTACATATATGGAATATGTATTGACTGTTATATATTTCAACAAGGGATGATCACCAACAGATTAATCTTGGGTCTGCCTGATTTTTTCCATTTGAACGATGGCCCTGAGTTAGCCAGCGTGGTGGAAACAGGCCCACCTCCAACCTCCACCCGCCGTCACCACCCGGGATGTGCTCACCGTCTGAGACAGGATAGGCTAAAATGAGCCACCAGTTTCACATGAATGACGAGAGCTGTGGAGCTTTTGCTGAAATTTTCTATATTCCAGCCTGATCAGTATCTCTTGAGCACTGCAGTCTATAGCTCCTTTATGAGAATAGCAACAACAAAGCAGGAAGAAGCAAAGACAACTAGCCAGCCAGTTAGCTCTCAGGTTGAGATGCTGCTGGAACCCCAGGGGTAGAGTGCATATTTATTACACCTAAGTATCTGCAGGTGCACAGTAGGGTTTTTCTTCGCACGAATGAGAACAAGATTTAGAGTTTGTCACTGCAATGAAGCTGTCCTTGTTGCTCCCTTAGCTCTTTATAGACTCCCATATTTCAAACTCAGCATTATTGGCATTTCTTTGCCCAACATGTGCTAAACATTCTCTGGGAGGACTAATAACCCATTATTGTGCTGCCCTGGAAATCAATCCCATTGGCTCATTTGGCAACTCTCAGAGTAAAAATGCAGCTTTCTTTTTTAAAAGTTTATTTTAGTTTTTGATAGACAAAAGTTTATTTTTTGTGGTATACAATATGATGCTTTGATACACGTATCCATTGTGGAATGGCTACATCATGCTAACTAGCATATGTATTAGCTCAATACTTATCTTTTTACTTTGTGGTGAGAACACATAAAATCTACTTTCTTAGCAATTTCCAGGTATATATTTGCTTAACCATAGTTAATCTCTTGAACTTACTCCTCCTAGCTAACTGACATTTTGTACCTTTTACCATCTCCCCAATATCCCCCGGCCCTCGGAATTCTTGCAATTCACATTTTCCTTTACTATTTTTCCTTTTCCCATGCAATACAGTGACTACAGACTTTTTAGAGAATCACGTATGTACGCATTTTGCTCCTGTTCCTGTAGAACTAAAGAAGTCAGAATCTCTGAGGATGGAACCAAATAGAAACAGACCAACAGGCAGATAGATAGATAATGTGTTCATCAAGTGAGGGAGCTGCTTCAAAGTCTGGGGAGGAAGAGAAAGAATTTATGTGCTGAAAATACTCTTAGAATCCCTGGTGCTAGATTTAAGATTAATTTCCTCATGGCTACAAACATTTAAACTTAGTTTTCTCTTAAGTCTTTCAAGTCAACTTAAAATAAAAATCTTGTTATTCTATGCATAAAACTTACTGTTTAAAATAACAATAATTTGCTTTGCTGATTAATTTATATAGATATTTAAGAAATTCACTTCCCCTTAAACAAGTAACTTTGATTACAAAAGTTTTTAATTAAATTTTCTTAAAAATGTTAAAACTATATAGAAGAAGACTTTGACCCAGCAATAGTAGGCCAGCTTGTTTCACAGTAAACTTCCACTAAAAAGAACTAGAAAAACTGAACAGAATTTTCAAAAAAATTTTCTTTACAATATCAATGCCACATGTTGGCAAGGATTTGGTGCTCCTAGAAGGCATTCTGGAGTAACAATGTGAAGTGCTACAACCACTCAGGAAAACTTTGGCAATACTTACACTCTGTGACCCAGAAATTATTCTTCTACCACATACACTGTAGACATGTCTACACATGTACCAAAAAACACATGTATTGAAAAGCTCACAGTAGCATTATTTAAAATATTTTAAAAGCACAAAAACCTAAATGTCCATCAATAGCAGAATGGGCAAATAAAATTTGATATCCTTATATAGAATTAATGAAGCATTCTCAGGGTAATGAGGGAATTAAAAACACAATTCATGAAGCAATGACAATGAACAAAGATATTGATGAACTCTGAAAACATAATACAATACAAAACAAAAACAAAAGAAAAACTACCTATGAAATAATTAAATTTCCAGGGTGTTCAAAAGCAGGCAGAACTAATCCGGGGTTTTAAAAGCCAAAATGGTGACTACACTTGGGAAGCAGCCGTGGCAGGACTGAAGGGCAGGAGGCCCCGCAGGCGCGTGGTGCTGGTGCCGGCTCCGAGTTGGGTGTGACTACGAGGTGCCGCTGGTTCTGCAGTAGTCATACATCCGGATACTTTTATTAGTGCACTTTTCTGGATGCATGTTGTCCTTCACTTTAAAAAGTTTACTGAAAAGAATACCACATAAGAAAATGCAATATATCTGATTCTCTCAAGTACGCAGTGCCTGAGGCATATGATTTACAGACCTAACAGGCAAACTTTCTCTGAACACTTAATCTATACTTATAAATCTAAACAATCAAATGCAAAATTATATAATACGAATTTCTTTTTTTTAGGGGGGGACGTCTTGCTCTGTTGCCCAGGCTAGAGTGAGTGCCGTGGCGTCAGCCTAGCTCACAGCAACCTCAAACTCCTGGGCTCAAGCGATCCTCCTGCCTCAGCCTCCGTAGTAGCTGGGACTACAGGCATGTGCCACCATGCCCGGCTAATTTTTTCTCTATATATATTTTAGTTGTCCAGCTAATTTCTTTCTATTTTTCAGTAGAGACGGGGGTCTCATTCTTGCTCAGGCTGGTCTTAAACTCCTGACCTTGAGTGATCCTCTGACCTCAGCCTCCCAGAGTGCTGGGATTACAGGCGTGAGCCACAAATTTCTTAAAGTGCTGACTCAACCAGTTTATTAAGAATATCATCTCTTTGGGCTACTATCAGCAAGAAACTTGTTATTTTTTGTTTCAATAACCACTTTTATTTATTTATTTTTTGGTTTATTATTTATTATGTCTATTTTTAAAATTTCAGAATATTATGGGGCTACAAACTTTTTGGTTACATAAATTGCTTCTGTACTGTTTGAGTCAAATCGCCCCTCTTTACTGGGCAGACGGTCCTTTACGGTATCTTGGCGTCCACGGGTGTCCTGTCGCGGGGGGTTGGAGCTCCCATCTCACGGGAGGGACGCGGCCCTGCCCGCTTCCAGGGCAGCACGCCGCCCCTGTCCGTTGCACACTCTTCCGCGGCTCCCGGTTCCTCCCTCCGGGCGCGGCTCCGCCGGCGGGAGCTAGGAGGCTCTGGCAGGAGGCTGGCAGGAGGCTCTGGCAGGAGCTGCTTCTTGCCCGGCGGCTGCGCCTGTCAGGGGTGGAGGCGCCCCAGCCCCCGCCGACGAGGCACCCGCAGCGCCTCACCGCTGGGGCCCGCCGAGGCAGGCACCGGCCTCCAGCCGAGAGGGCGCGCCGGCCCTACTCGGACAGCCCGTGGGCGCGGGCGGCGGGCGGAGTCCCCGAGTTGCTCTTCGCTCTCTCCGACGCCGCGCAGGGCCGGGCGGGCCGAGACCTCCTCTCCTTCTCTGGCACGAGCCTCGGCCCTTCGGTCCTCCCAGCCGGCTGCCCCGCGCCCACGGCAGCACACTAGGCCGCGCGGGCAGCAACCTCGCTCGGGTGCGGGGAGCGCCTCCCGCCAGCCTCGGGACACCGCCGCCCTCAGACCCCGTCCCCGCCAGCCTCGGGACACCGCCGCCCTCAGACCCCGTCCCGCCAGCCTCGGGACACCGCCGCCCTCAGACCCCGTCCCCGCCAGCCTCGGGACACCGCCGCCCTCAGACCCCGTCCCCGCCAG
>VSMD01061991.1:0-42379 GCA_008750895.1 Mirza zaza | reverse complement strand
GTCAACTTAATGCGGTAGCATTTTGTATACTATTAACAGTCAAGCAAAGAGTGAAATTAAGAACTCAATTCCATTCACAATAGCTACAAAGAAAATAAAATACCTAGGACTATACTCAACAAAGGAGGTTAAAAATTTCTACAAGGAAAACTACAAAACACTGATGAAAGATATCACAGCTGACGCAAGCAAATGGAAAAACATCCCCTGCTCATGCATGTGTAGGATCAACATTGCTAAAATGTCCCTACTGCTCAAAGTGATTTACAGAATCAATGCAATCCCCATCAAAACACCAGCATCAGATTTCACAGATCTGCAAAAAATAATCCTAAGTTTTATTTGGAACCCCAAAGAGTCCAAATAACCACACGAATCTTTAGCAAAAGAAACAAATCTGGAAGGATCACATTACCTGACTTCAAATTATAGTACAAGGCTATCATCACTAAAATAGCACAGTACCAGTATAAAAGTAGACATATATGAAAGGGCCGCCTTGCAAATGTGGGAGTTCTGTTTTGGCACAACTTCTGGAAAGAGCCTAAGAGACAGAAAGGAAATGCAAATCTTTCTCTTTACATTCACCAGAAATTGCCTTTTAGAATTTGTTTTACAGCCTCAAGGAGTTTCTGAGTGAACAGCAGGGCAAAACCCAGGCCTCAGTTTCCTGCACAAAACCATGTTTCAGGGGCAAGATCACATCCCCAGCGGTAAGCCTAACTATATTTAAGAGACAACCAAGTCACCCAGAGCAGGAAAGAAAGGAAGGAAGGAAGGAAGGAAGAAAGGAAGGAAGGAAGGAAGGAAGGAAGGAAGGAAGGAAGGAAGGAAGGAAGGAAGGAAGGAAGGAAGGAAGGAAGGAAAACAACAAGAAAGACAACCTGATGCCTTACAGCTGCCTCCTGCTAATTACTCAATAGCTGTGTCTGTTACCAACTGATGACACCAATTACTTTTTTTCCCCTTTGTCCCCACAAAAACAGACAAGCCTGTTAACCTCTGCATGGGTGTCTCCTTCTCTTTTGGATGCCTCACCACACAACTCCCCTTTCTCTTTTTCTTTTTATTTCCCTTTTCTTTCTCCCTCTCTTCAGCCATGGCTCACACCCTCTATTCAGATTCCCTCATGTACTTAATGTTTGTGCCTTTATAATTTTACTGACTTGCATCTCTCTGTCTGGCATATTTTCCATCCCTTTTCCTTGCCCCACAATGTCCTTTCTAAGGTATGTCTTTGTGGAAGTACTTAATGTAGAAATATTATGTCTATGATAATAGCTGTCACTATCCAAAAAGGCATCCGTCCCCCAGAGACCTTTTCTGGCTTTCTGTCCATTACCTTCTAAGCGTAATGACCACTCTAGCTTTAGAGAGAACATTGCTCCAAGAACAAACTTCCATTGTTGCACTTGTACACTTTTCTGCACTTGCCAATTTACACATCTGTCTCTTCCTTCTACATTTACACAGCAATTGTTAAACACAGCAATAGAACAAATGCACACACAGAGATGTAAAGGACATTGAAAACCAAGAGAGAAAGAAGGGAGGAGGTGGGTGCGGGATAAAAATTTACCTATCTGTACAATGAACACTGTCCTGGTGACAGACACACTGAAAGCCCTGACTTCATCATTATGTAATGTCTCCATGTACCAAAAATATTTTTACCCCCTTAATATTTTGAAATGAAAATATAGAACAAATTAATGTTTGAGAGAAGACAGGAGGGAGGAGTATGCATTTGCCACATGGTTCACATGGTTAAGAAGGGGAGGATAGTTCAGGTACATATGAGATAGGAAGATAGATATGAGAGAGAGCACATTGTGTTTAGGAAACGACAAGCAGTTATATGTGGGAAATCAGACCAGAGAGGTAGAGAGTGGACACATGTTACTAAAGACCAGATAGTTCATGCCGAGAGGCATTAAGACTTTTTTGTCTTCCAGATGATGAAGAATAAATTGTAGAGTGATCAGAATAAAAGTTTTATATATTTTATATGTAAAAAATGATTATGATGATGATGGTGGTGATGATGATAGCTAAGGTTTATTTCGTAAGCACTTACCATGTCCTAAACTCTGCTCTAAAAGATTTACTTGCACATCTGTAAACAGCACTATCCCTAAACCCCTATAAAACCAGTTTCTATAATTATCCATGTTTCATAAATGAACAAACAGAGATTTTAAAACACTGAGTAACTTTCTTAAGTGACAGAGCCATGACTTGAATGAGGTGTTTCACACTTTGAAAACTAATTGCTATAACCACTACACTTTACAAAGCAATGTGACAAAAAGGTAGGGGATATATTTCATTTGTATTCAGATAATCTCAATAACTTGGAACTTGCACAGTAGATATTTACTCTAACTGTCTTGATTTTATTTTTATTTTTTGGAAGAGAGTACAGATGGCAATTTCCATGAGATGCGTGACAGGTACTCACAACATCTATAGAGACAATTATGTGATAAATGGTTACACAAAGTTAATAAAAAATATTGCTAATAATTTTTGGTGATTGCTTAAGTTGTAATAACTCATTATGAGCAAATAAACAAGAGTGAGTATTAGATTTTGTTTTACTTTATTTGCTTGTTCAGCAAAATTAGCCGTAATTTGTGAAAATTGAAAGATGGGGCCAGCATTGTTTCTAGTAATAAAAAAGCACCTGGAAAATATCCAAATGTTCATATAAGACTTGATTAAATAAGTTATGGTATTGCTGTTTGATGGAATAATCTACAACCATTAAAAGACTGCTATAAACCTAGAAATGTTGACTTAAAACAATAAACATATACTATTGAGTCAAAAAAGAAAATCATGCAATATATGCAAACATGTTTATATTTTGTTATTTTATACAAAATGTCTGGACAGTGGCTTCCTCTAGCAAGACTGAGGTTCGGGATAGGGAGGATGAACAACTCTTGTTTATTTTTAACCATTCTGTACTATTTTATTATAAAAAATAACAAATGTATTATTTTTTTAATAACAATTTAAGAACTTAATTTTCTGCTAAGGGAAAAACTGTGAACATTCCTTTGGTATTTTCTTCATTTTAAGACAAAATATAGAAAAAATCTGAGAGATCTCTTTAACATCCTGCCCAAGTGTTTCCAGATTTTATCGGAGACAAAAGCAATATAAATATTTCCAAGCAAACTTGTATAGTCATGGAGAAAAGGACTATTTTTATATGACTCATTTTGAATTCTCTAAAGCATAAAATAAAAGTTCAGACCTTTATATAACCCACAAAGAAATAAAAAAAAGTCATGGGAATGTGTCTGTATTATGATTTTGATGACATTGGTATTTTTGTGGGAAATCAAGAATATCTTACAGCAGCAGGTTAATTTAGTTTCTTTAAAGTAGTGATAAAACTCTCTAAGAAATTTGATAGACTCTTTTAAGTTTAAATCTCATATAGAATTTACTGACATTTTATGCAGACATAAGATTCATTTAAAATGAGAGGAAAGCTTTTCTTATGTTTTTATGGTAATTCATTCTGCTTACAATAGCTTAAACTGGATTTGTGAACACACTCTTTCTTCAATTAAAAAGAATTATCCTAAATTTGAACTTGGCTAATTAGGTAAAACATTGGAAGCTGTTTTGAATGAAAATTTGACTCAATGTTTAACATAGTACCCCCCATGATTCTTGATTTCTGACAATGGTGAAGCCATTCACTTGTCTCATAGCTCATATAGAATGGATGCAAGTTCCTTTCAAGATCCAATACAAATTTCATGGTCAATGATGATCCCAGAAAATTATGATGTAGTTTAATTTTTGAATAACTTATTAATTTATTTTAATAATATGAAAAATCAATGACATTGCTTATTGACCACAATTGTTTTGCTTTCTTCTTAAGATTCACCTAACTTTCAGATAGGGAGGAAGCCTAACATTCCTCTACAGTTTACCCATCATCTATCTCCTACTCCTGCCACATGGCAGGGATTTCTGGAACCGTGAACATTTATTTAGTCCTTTTAAGTGACTATGCTAAGTAATGTATGTTTTTGTTTTCATTAAATTCCCATAACAAATCTAGGAAATGTTATTATTCTCAATGTACATTGTTGCAAAGTCTATTCCCTTCTCCTGAGTGTGGCCAAAAATTGGAACTTAAAGCATATTTGTTAAGTGAATGAATTCATGAATCAATGAATGAATCTTCACAATAGCTTATTTATTTTTTATTTCAGCATATTATGGGGGTACAAATGTTAAGCAATTAAAAGCTGGTGTGTCTTCTCTAACTCAAACCTCACATGAGACAATGTATTCATGTATTGAGTTGTCATGTCACAGGATGAAGGAGCCTGTACTCCTAACTTATCAGATGGTGGAGAGTCCTCACTACTGCCCCACAATAGATTTTGTGTGAGTATGTTCCAAGCCAATAGATTAAAGATTGTATTTGTCACCATAGTATAACCTAGACTATCTGGTTAAACAAATATGTTTGAAAATTTTCTACCATTTTCCCCAAAAGTTCTCTTTCTTATTGACGTAATTTTATTTAATTCAAGCAAAACAATAACTCACTGGACACTTTTTCCTGTCCACTATTTAGTTTTTCAAAGTGTTACTTTGTTCATAGCTTTGCTCCTAATTAGGAGGAACTAAAACACGAAAGAAATATAAGACAAAAATAGTTGAGGGTGGTTAAGCAATTTTAAATTTCTTTTTGATTAGGGAAAAGGGTAAAGCTATTAAATGATAAATAGACTTTAAGTCAAGAAACCATGGTAAAATATTAATAGGAAAACTAAAAACATGAAAATGGGATATATAATCTCTCAACCAACAGAGAGAAAATAGGAGAATATAAAAACTTTGAACAATTCAAGAAAATTCAGGAAATGAAGAAGCATAGAAAAAAATAAATAAATTGTACAAAATAAGATCACATATATGTCCTCACAATAAAGATAAATGGAATATACTTCTCAGCTAAAATACAGGGACAGCCAATTAGGAATAAAAAACTAATCTATATGTTGTTTAAAGAAACATATATAAAACAAAAGCATGGAATGTAATTAAAAATTTGGGGTGATCCCATAAAATTTTGATGGAGGTGATATGGAGGTGAAAGACAGTGATCTGAATGATCCTGACCCTGTGTAGGCTTAGGTTAATGTGTGTGTTTGTGTCTTAGATTTTCATAAAAAATTTTTGAAAAGTAAAAATAAATAAATAAAATTAAAAATAGGGGGATAGGTAAAAAGTCTACCTAACAGGTAAAATAAACACTATTTGGGTGATGGGCATACTTATAGCTCTGACTAAAGTATCATAAAAGCTATCTATGTAACAAAAACCTGTGTACTACCTTATTATTTTGAAATTTAAAACAAAAAGACAAATGGATTTAAAATATTTAAAAATAGAGAAAAGCTTATAGAATAAATATACAAAGAAAAACACATTTTTGTACAGCCATGTAATATGTTTGTGTTTTAAGCTGAGTGTGATTACAAAAGAGTCAAAAAGCTAAAAACAATCATAAAGCTTATAAAATAAAAAAATTACAGTACGGTAAGGTTAATATATTATTGAAGAAATAAATTTTTCTTTTTACAAATTTAGTGCAGCCTAAGTATATAGTGTTTGTAAATTCTATGGTGGTGTACAGTAATGCCCTAGGCCTTCATGTTCACTTACCAATCACTCACAGACTCACCAAATCAGCTTTCAATTCTGCAAACTTTGTTTACAGTAAGTACCCTATATAAATGTATAATTTTTGTTTTTTATACCACATATTTACTGTACTTTTTAAATGCTTAGATATGTTTAGATACACAAATTACAATTGCCTACAGTATTCAGTACAGAAACATGCTGTACAGGTTTGTAACTTAGAAGCAAGACACTATAGCATATAGCCTAGGCATGCAGTAGGCTATATTACTAGGTTTGTTTAAGTATACTCTATGATGTTCTCATAATGATGAAATTGTCTAAGGACACATTTCTCAGAGTGTATCCTCACTGTCAAGCAATAAGTGACTGAAGATGATCCCGGCCTAATGCTAAAAGGAACAATTCACAAGAAAGATAACCTGCAAAGAAGGTTTACCTAAAGAAGTTTATATCTCACTATATCTAAAGAAATTTGATCAATTAACTACAAACTACAACATGGGAGATTTTTAACACTCCTATCTAATAAAGCAGACTACAAAAATTGGCAAAGATGCAGACAAGATTTAAAACATAAGTTTAATAAGACAAATTTAAGAGACATTTATGAAAACCTGCATCCTACAATTTGAGAATATACATTGTTCTCAAGTCCACATGGGCAGACTAAGTTCCATTAAACAATTAAGTTCCATTGAATTTCAAATCATAACAGAAACTTACCAGATTATTCTCTAAGAAAAATGTAGTAAGTTAAAAAACATTAAGATCTATCACCATATTGTCTGAATGCAGTGACGTTAGTCTATAAACATACAACAAATACTAACATTAAAAATATCATACATATGTAAACATCAAAATGTACTTTAAAATAATTTGAAGCTCTAATAAGAAATCATAATGGCAATTGGAAAATACTTAAAGCTTAAGGAAAACCAAAATTCTATGTAAAAAACTTTAAGGATGCAACTAAAGCGTTATTTAGATGGAAACTTTACAACCATAAATGCTTATATAAAAATCAGTAGAATGGCTGAACAGTAATAAATTAAATATCTAACTTAAAAATTTGAATAATAAAAAAGCATAAACCTAAGAAAAGAAGATAAGTATGACACACACACACACACACACACACACACAGTTTTTCCATGGTTTCTAGCTCATAACTCCCATAGCCCTTGCTACAGTAAACAGAATCTCTCAACCTCTCAACTTGTCCTATCCTCTTTTTACCTACCAGAGAGGGTCTTGTCCCATACCCTGAAGGAAGGAATATACACAGAGAAGCCAAGAAGAATCTGAACACACAGGTCTTCCTGGGTTTAGATCATACCCTTTTTGCCCAATTACATTTTGACATGGTTGTCCATGCTTTAATCATGGACAACCAATGACATCTTCATAAAAGGCCCAAGGATAGCGTTTAGAGCACTTCTGGATAGCTGACCACATGGAGGTTCCTGGAGAGTGGTGCTCCTGGAGAGCATGGAAGTTCCATGTTCTTTCCCTATACGTTGCCCTACACATTTCTTCACCTGTATCATTTGTAACATCTTTTACAATAAACTGGTAAACTTAAGTGTTTTCCTGAGTTCTGTGAGCCACACCAATAAATTAATCGAACGCAAAGAGCAGATTTTGGGAACCCCAACTTGAAGCTGGTCACTTAGTTCTGGAGGCCCAGACTTATGACTGGTGTCTAAAGGCTGGGGGTGGGGGTGCAGTCTTGGGGACTGAGTCCTCAATCTGTGGGATCTGACACTATTTCCAGGTAGATGGTGTTGAAATTGAATTAGAGGACAGCCAGTTCGTATCCGCTGCAGAATTCATTGCTTGCTTGCTTGCTGGTGGGGAGAAATTCCCACATATTTTTTGATCACAGAAATCTTCTTCTGTGTTGTTATTGGTGTGAGAGCAGAGGAAAAACATGGTTTGGGTTTTTCCTAAATAATACCTAATAAGTACAGACATTAGTAAGAAACAAACTATAATGGAATAAATAATAAAAAGTTTCAAATAATAAATAGGCAAGATTGGTTATGAAAAAGAAATCACAAATGAACAAAATTAATAATGAAAAGGAGATATAACCTTATATAGAACAGATATTTATTTTTGAGATAGACATTGCTATTAACAACTAAGTTCCATTAAATTTCAAATCATAACAAATTTTCTAGCAGACTATAACTTAGAACTATAACTTAATATCCAAAGGAAAACTGAAAATTTGAATAAACCTAAGTATATTAAGTAAATTGAACCCATCACTAGAAATAATACTCAGATGAAAATCTCTAGATACAGATAAGAGAATTATAACAAACATTCAAGGAACACAAAACACTTAGCTTACCTTGTACAATTGTTGTAGAATAAGGATAGAGGGGATACTCCTATTTTATTTAATGGCTTATATAGTCTGGATTCTAAAACCAGACAAAGAAATTATAAGAAAGGAAAATAATGAGGCAATGTTTTTAACAACGCAAAAATCTGAAAAAATATTAACCAAACTTCAACAATATGTTGAAATACATGATTAGGACTTAGTTGGATTTATCCTAGGGGTGCTAGATTGCTTTATCATTAGACAACCTATTATCATAAATGTGATTCACAAGTTTAACAGATTGAGAGATAAAAAATAGATTATTTAAGATATGTAAAAAGTCTATTGCAATACAATATCATTAGTCCTCCCAGAGGACTAGGTAGAGGGTGATATGGAAACACAGAGAGAACATGATACACCCAGTCTCATAAGATCTATAAATATTTTCTAGAAGAACTAACATCAAGTATGAGATTTAAAGGATTAATAGGATTTAGCCTATTACATTTTGTCAAAATGTAATTGGGCAAAAAGGGTATGATTTAAACCCAGGAAGACCTTTGTGTTCAGATTAGGCATTAGGGTCTCAGGAAAGGGGTTGTGGTGGGGGCAAGAGTGTGGCCTAAGGAATAGGGATGGAAGAAGATATTGAAAGCAGAGGACTCCAGATTCAAATACAAAGTCTGAAAGGCAAGAGAAATTATGGCACTTTAGGTAAACATGTAGCTAAATACTAGAAATGGTTCAGCATGGCTGGAGATAAGAATGGAATGAAATAATAAAAGATTAGGTTGGTAAATTAAGTAGGGACCAGAATAGAAGGGGTCTTCTGAACCATGTTAAGAAATTTAGACTTCATCCTTTCATAAAAGGATGAAAGAATTAAGCAGTGTATGTGTAATAAAAAACTTACTCTTAGCTGGGTGCAGTGGTGTGTACCTGTGGTCCCAGCTACTTGGGAGGCTGAAATGGGAGGATCACTTGAGCCCACGAGTTCGAATCCAGCCTGGACAACATGGGGAGACAGCATCTCTTCAAAGAAAAACAAAGATTATTCTGACAGTGTGGAAAATAAGGGATTGTCCAGGGAAAATCAGAGATGAGAAGACAAAGGCATCAGCCATCATCCAGAGGAGAGATCAGGGTGTAGTGAATAAGGAGATAGCAGTGGGAATGCAGAGAGATGAATATAATCCATTGATATTTGGAATATAGAATCAATGATACTCAGAGAATAATTGGTGGTATAAACCATAAAGTGAAGGTTATTTGAAAGTATTTGGAGCTAATATCTGTGGGCAAAGAGAAGGAAATAGAAATGTGGACTGGCTGCAATGAAGACATGACAAAGCGTTGATCAGGGAACTCTGTACCAGGGATGTCCTTTAAAGTTGTCTCAAGTCGAGTCTTTAAATTTCCTGTGGGCTAGTCAATGGGCACAGACTGAGGAAGCCCCAGGGAGAGGGACTGGCTGGAAGCTCTCAACTTGCAGTGTTCCCACCAGCTGCAGAAATATGTGCCTAAGTCCTGAAGGGCAATCTGGACAATACAGACAACAGAATGCCTACTACAATTTGAAATTGAGAGTATGGGAGGGAGAGGAGTGAAATGTGGCTCCAGAATATCTGGTTAATCCATTTGGTGGATGTTGATTGCATCCTGAGAGATAGGAAACATGGATGAATTGTTTAATTGGGTGAAGGAGAATGGAATAACTCAGGTCATGTGGAGTTTGATTCATAAAGAGGGAGATTCCCACTGGCAATTAAATGCATTGAGTCTAATATTTGCATATGTGTGTATGTGTATGTGCATGCATGTATTTGTAAGTATCATTTAGATGAAGGCATTTGCTCACATATAGAATGATTTTATATAAATTAGATAAAAGTTCTCCTCTAGGTAAATATCTGCTTTGAGACACACAGCCTGTCGAACAGAATACAGACTGGATTTCTGCCTGCTCTATCTCTCAGTCTAGCACATTAGGGTGGTACACAAACTGCATAATATTACTCAGCGGTCATGAGTTAAATGACAAATAAAGTCATAGGAGTGAAAGATATTGTATAAAAAGAATAGTTCGAGAAAGAAAGGATGTCTTCTGAAAGATGCCAAAGGAAAACCAATATTTAAGGGGTAGCAAAAGGAGGTGTTACCCACAAAAATATTTAGAACCAGACAGGAAGGTTAGAAAAAATGGGTTATTACTGAAATAAAGAAAAACTAGTATTCCAAAAAGGGTTTTGAACAGTCTCAAAGCTGCAGACAAGGCCAGCAAAATCACACTGAGAATTTTCCACTAAATTTATCAACATGATACTAATAAAAGCTGATTAAATACATTAGCACTAAAACTCTTTAGATCACCATTTCTTACTTGTAGATTAAGAATCCCTTTAGGGTCTTAACAAGCTAGCCTCAGAGTCATCAATATGAATACCACTTGTCAGGCACTGGCTATGTTGAAATGCACACAGTCTAATGCAGATATATTAACACAGATTATGGAAATATTGGATGATTGAGTCTGAAGCTAGTTACCATTTATCTGGCTTCTTCTGTGTATTGGACGCTCTACACATGGCCTTAGTTAAACCTTGCAACAATTTTATGAGGTAGATATCATTATATTGATTTTATGGATAAAGAATTTGAGATTTCAGTGTTGTTGAGTTACTTGTCAAGGATGCAAAGTGATAAGTGGGTGAATAAAATTCTGCTCACATATGGCAATTCCACAGCTTATGTCTTTTTTCCTGTCATTGTGCCTGCAGACTCCTAAAATTCTATTTAAAATACCCCTTAACCCATGGTATCAATTCTTGCGTATGGAGCAATACCAGCTAATAACTGCAGGGTTTTGCATTTTTGTCTTTGTATTTTGAGAAATGATATGGCCTCCTGCTGTAGAAGCCTGGAATGACCCGTGGTAGATGAATGCCACACTCTCCATCAATCCAAATGCAATATAAACAAAACTGAAGCTTGTCTTACAATGCAGACCCTGCCAAGCAGTCTAAGTAGTGGTGTTTATTTTCACAACTGCAATGATTATTGTCCTTAAATCAAGATTGTGTTATTGGTCTGTAAATCAAAGCTTAGATTTTAAATTACTGATCTACCAAGTTAGAAGTGAGAAAGAACAAACAGCACTTTAAAAAGTTGTAAATTTCTCACTTTGATAAAATTCTTCAAGAACACTGGACCTTAACTTTCCTCTTCAACATATTATCTATATTAGAGAGAAATCCTAAATTTACTTTGTATGGGAAAAGTATTTAAGTCCTATTATCCTTGAAGAAGTTTCTAGCATTGACCTATTTGACAATTATGTGAATAAATTCCCTTTGATTCCTTAAGCTATTATTAGTTCAATATAGATAATTATTTTTTCCATTTTGAATACAGATTTTTCTTTAAAATAAATTATTCTTATGATATTGACTTAACTATATCATATATTGTAATAATATTTCATAGTTTAGTATATTTCTTCATATAATTTTTTAATGTAATAATCTCAACCATATACTTTTTATATTTAAATTAAATATGCTTAATCTGAAGGGAATACAGAGAGTTCAATAAGGTTATCTGCCATGGCCACAGATTTATTAGAGTTTTTTTTAAATGTCAGAATGTTATGGGTATACAAACATTTTGATTACATGATTTCCTTTTGCTTTTGTGCAGCTTGAGTCAAAGTTATAAGTGTGTCCATCACCAAGATAACATGCATTGTACCCATTAGGTATAAATTTAGCCATCCCCTCCGCTCCCCCACCACCTGCTTGGTTTCGATTAAGTTTTATTACCATATGTACACATTGGCATTGATAAATTAATTCCAATAGTGAGTACATGTGGTGTTTCTTTTTCCCAGGCATCCCCTGGGAGCTTCTGCCCACTACCTGGGACATCTGAGTGCTTCTCCTGATGGACTACACCTGGTCATAGGTCCCCCCCCCACCAAAAAAAACTGCTACAGTTGGTCCTTTTTTGCAAGTGTCATCTGTGGCAGGGAGGACAACTTCTACAGCCCATCAGAGCATTTACTGATTCAATCGCAGAGAGTGTGGCTGGCTCTTCCCCATAAGCTTCACCTACTGTCTCAGAGATTAAGCTGGCCATCCCAGTATAATTCACACTGTTAAGAAGACCACAGGGCTGGGGAAAGAGAAAGGATTTAAAAGACCTCCATCTTTGCTTGTCAACAAGAGGCAAGGAAACTGTCTACCACTGCTACAGCCTACAAATAACTAGCAACTGAGAAAACGACCACACTAAGGTTATCTGTAATCAAGGCAATCAAAATACCTACAAGCAAAGACAAAGGTCCTTACCCAATATATGCTACAGACACACCCTTAAGAGTAAGGAGGAAAAAATCGCCACGAAAACAAAAGAAAATCCCAAAACAAGAAGTGACAACTGCTTGAGTAATACTAAGAACTTCAGAAGTATGAAAAATGAGAGTGAAAGGACACCCCAAAGGAGCACACCAGCTTTCTAGCAATGGATCTCAACTAAAATGAAAATATTGAAATGTCAGATAGAAAATTTCAAATATAGATCGTATGGAAGATCAATGAGATCCAAGAGAAAATACAAAAGCAACTGAAAGAAACTAGAGAAATAATTCAGGAAATGAATGAGAAATTTATTAAAGAGATATATTTTAAAAAGAATAGAATTCTGGAAATGAAAAATTCATTTAGGGAAATATGAAACACAGTGGAAAGTTTTAAGAATAGAATAGACCAAGGAGAAGAATTTCAGAGCTTGAAGACAACTCTTCCTAATTAATGCAGTGAATCAAAAATAAGAGCAAAGAATAAAGAGTAATGAACAAAGCCTGTGAAAAATATGAGATTATATAAACCATCCAAATATAAGAATGACAGACATCACTGAGAATGAAGAAGAAAAAGCAAAAGGCTTGGAAACCTATTTGAGGAAATAAGTGAGGAAAACTTTTCAGGTCTTTCTAGAGATCTAGACCCAGATATAAGAATCTCAACAAACACCTGGGAGATGCATTGCAAAAAGTGCATCACCAAGACATATGATCATCAGACTGGTCAAAGTTAATATGAATGAGGAAAAATCCTCAACAGAATAGTAACAACACAAATTCAACAGCACATCAAAAAGATAATACGCCATGATTAAGGGAGTTTCATCCTAGGGATGCAAGAATGGTTCAACATATATATATATCAATAAACATTATTCACCACATGAACAGAAACAAAAAGAAAGACCATATAATCATCTGAATATATCCTGAAAAAGCATTCTATAAAATTCAGCACCCTTTCTTGATAAAAATCTTTAACAAGCTAGGCACAGAAGGAATATATCTCAAAATTATAAAAGCTATATATGACAAACACACAGCCAATATTATACTGAATAGGGAAAAAGTAAAAGTGTTCCCCTTAAGAATTGGAATAAGATAAGGGTGCCCACTGTCACCACTTCTATTTAACAAAATATTGGAAGACCTAGCCATAGCAATCAGGCAAGAGAAACAAACACAAGGCATATAAATTGGGAAAGAGGAAATCAAACTATCCTTTTTGCCAACAATATGATCTTGTATCTAGAAAATCCTAAGGATTACACCAAAAGACTTCTTTTGGAACTGATAAATTCAGCAAATCTCAGGTTACAAAATCAATGTATAAAAATTGGTAACATTTCCAATACTAACAACAATCAAGCAGAGAGTCAAATCAAGGACTCAATATCATTCACAATGTTTACGAAAAGAGGAAAATACCTAGGAATATACTCAAAAAAGGAGGTTAAAGACCTCTATAGGGAGAACTACAAAACACTGATGAAAGAAATCACAGATAACACAAACAAACAGAAAAACATCCCCTGCTCATGCATGTGTAGAATCAAAATCATTAAAATACCCATACTGCCCAAAGTGATTTACAGGTTCAATGCAATCTCTGTCAAAATACCAGCATCATGTTTCATGGACTAGAGAAAATAATACTAGGCTTCATTTGGAACCAAAAAAGAGCCTGAATAACCAAAACAACCTTAAGCAAAAAGAACAATCTGGAAAAGTTTCTGTTTATTTCCGTTGCCCACGGCTGAGGGATGTGGTGAGCATTGTGGAGGGGAGGGGCATACCTCTAACCCTTTCTAGGGAGAGGCAAAGATATAAAATGCAATCAAAATGTTTGTACTCTCATATTTCCTTGGAAAAAAAACCTCTGGAAACATCACATTACCTGACTTAAAATTATACTACCAGGCTATAGTAACCAAGACAGCGTGGTATTAGTATGAAAGTAAAGGCACAGACCAATGGAACATGAATACAGAACCTAGAAATAAAACTATCTACCTACAACCAACTCACCTTTGACAAATCAGACAGCAACATACAATGGGGAAATGAAGCCCTAGTCAATAAACAGTGCTGATAAAATTGGATAGCCATGTGCAGAAGTATGAAATGGGACTCCTGTCTCTTACCATATGCAAAAGTTAATCCAAGATGGATTAAAGACTTAAATGCAAGGTAAGAAACCATAAAAATTCTAGAAGAAAACATAGGAAAAACTCTTCTAGACATCAGCTTAGGCAAAGAATTTATGACTAAGACTCTAAATGCAAATACAGCAACAACAAAAATAAATAAATGGGATTTAATTAAATTAAAAGGCTTCCACACAGTAAAGGAAATAATAAACACAGTGAATAGACAACCCACAGAATCAAAGAAAATATTCACAATCTATACGTCTGACAAAGAACTGATAGCCATAATATACAAAGAACTCAAACAAATCAGTAAGAAACAAATAAACCCCTCAAAAAGTGGCCAAAAGACATGAGTATATGTTTTTTGAAAGAAGATGAAATAAGATAGACAAATGGCCAGCAAACATGAAAAAAATGCTCAACCTCACTAATCATGAGGAAAATGCAAATTAAAACTACAATAAGATTTGAACTCATCCTTGTCAGAATAGCCGTTACTAAAAAGTCAAAAAACAATAGATTCTGGCATGGATGCAGAGATAAAAGAATGCTTATACACTATATGTGGGACTTTAAATTAGTATAACCTTTATGAAAAATAGTATGGAGATTCCTCAAAGAAATAAATGTAGACCTATTGTTTGATCTGGTAATCCCACTGTTGGGTATCTACCCAGAGGAAATGAAGTCATTTTATCAAAAATACACCTGCACTTGAATGTTTATTGTAGCACAAGTCACAATTGCAAAAATGTAGAATCAACCTAGGTGTCTATCAATTTATGAGTGGATAAAGAAAGTGTGACATATACATCATGGAGTATTACTCAGCCATAAAAAGGAATGAAATAATGTCTTTTACGGCAACTTGGAACTGGAGATCATTATCCTAAGTGAAGTATCTCAGGAATGAAAAACCAAACACCATATGTTCTCACTAATAAGTTGGAGCTCATAGATGGGTATGCATGGGAACAAAGCAACATAAAGGATATGAGAATCCAGGAAGGGGAGTGGTGGGAGGGGTGGTGTGGGATAAAAACTTACCTATTGGGGACCATGAACACTATTCTGGTGATGGGCACACTAAAATCCCTGACTTAAGTCCCTAACCCTAACAAAAACACTTGTACCCCTTAAATAATATTTTGAAATTAAAAAGATCAAAGAGAAAAGGGAAAAAAGAAAAGATTCAGCAGTCCTAGGTAAAACTTAACCCAAATAGTCAACACTAAGAAATATATATATATTAATTTGTATATTTACATGTATACAGTATTTGATATTTTACCTTTATTTATATACTTTTTCCTCTTTCGTCTTGATCTTTGCAGCTCATTTCTTCCTGCTGTATCATTACCTATTCCCTAATTTTGTGTGTTTTGTTTTGTGTATTTGTTAAATAGTGGTAATTGCTTCATTAGGTTTTCTCCTTTTTAAATTCGTGAACATTGATCAGTGTCTTTAATTGTAGGAGACAGAATTTATACCAGATGGTTAAAGCAAAAGGGATTTGTTAAAGGGCTTTTTTTTTTGTAGTTCAACACCTCTCTTGGGGGGCTAAGGGAACTAGGCTTGGATATTGTACAGCTGGGGGCAACACAGCCAGGAGAATGCCCAAGCATGTGTTGACAATGTCCTATGTCCTAGCAGGAACTGCCTGCTGCTGTCATCCACACTCAGCACTTAGGACACTGAAGACCACCAACTACAAATTCCACTACAGTGCCCCAGATCCAGTGCCCTCTATCTCTGTGCTTGCCAGAAGATCAGTTTCTCCATATGTGGATTCTGTTGTTACTTCATTCTCCAAATTTCAGGTAGTGATTTTGCTTAGAGGATCTTTGTCATAGGCAGAACTCTAGTTATAAATCTGAGAAATTATACTTTGTGGTTTTTAAGCCAGGTAGAAAAGCTAGAAGGGAATTAGATATTTAATTAGCTAATCTACAGTATCAGATACATTATAATAAAATATTTGATCACAATTTTTATTTTCTCTGTGGCTATGTTTTTCTGATGAATGTCCTCTGTATAACATATGCTTTCTCTGCTTCTTTTATCCTCTTTAAAAAATTTCTTCTAGTGTCTACATCATACTTATTCTGCTTCCTTTTTGATTGTGTATCTTAAACATTTGACTCTTCCCTGAATCAGTCATTTGGAGGATCTGCTTGTGGTGAAGAAGCAGAGAAGTACCCCAGGTTAGCAGGAATTTTCTTATGGTCCAGTGTTATCCTGGCTTTTTTAGCTTTTATTTTCCACTCATTGGAGACAGGCAATAGTAGGCATCTGTAGGGCTGTTTAAAATGTAAAGTGCCTCTTTTTCCTTGTGCCTCTTGTGTGATTTCTCATTCAGTCCTGCCTCCTGTGTTTCCTGATCTCACACGGCACCCAGGAGAGCTCCCACTGCTGGATGAGCACCTAGGGACCTGGATACGAACCTCAGCCATCTCCCCACTCCGGAAAAGTGCACTTCGCTCTTTCTGAGATATGCTATCACGGTTTTACCTTTCTGCTTTCTCCCACAGCCCTGCTCAGTACTCTACTGCTTTTGGCACACTCTTGCCTATTTTGTGGTTATAGCTATCTGCTAGTTCCATTGCATATGTGGTTTATGGCTCTCTTTTATTCTCCTTGCTGGTGTTATGTGATTGATGAGAGGAGGGGGAAAAGCTGATTTCACACTAATATTTTCCAAACCTACTGAAAACTCTTCTCCTCCCCCTTTTGCTATTGGCTACTACTTCTTGGTCACTTTTGATAGATTTTATTTCTTTTTCCAACCTCTAACTGCTGGAATAATTCAGGATTCAGTCTTTAGGACTCCTCTCCTTTGTGCTCACATCAAGTCCCAGAGCTCGATATTCCGATGTTGCCCAAATTTGCATCTGCATTCCCAACCTCTACTGAGCCCCAACTTACATGGCCATCTGCCTACTCAACATGATCACTTATTTATTAAGTCCAAAACTAAGCTCCCGCAACCCCACTTCGACCTAGCATTTTTACCTAGTCTCTCAGACTCAATCCCAGAATCATCCTTGATGCCTCTCTCTCTCTTTCTCCCTCCACATAAAAGGTATTAGTCAATTCTGTCAGTTCTACCTTCAACATTGGTCTGGAATCACACTGATTCTCACTATTTCCACACATAACTCTAGTCCAATTCACCATAGTTTCTCCCTTTACTACTACAATAATCTCCTGGGTGGGTTCCCTCTTTCCATTCTGCTGTGCTATGGTCTATTTTCCATATAGCAGCCAAAGTAACCATCAAAATCGTATGATTTTTTTTTTTTTTTTTGGTTCCAATGGCTTTCCATCACTATGAGAAAATAAACCCAAGCCCCTGGTCAATAAGGCCTTCATGACCTGGCATCTGTCTCATTACTGCCTCCTGCGACCCTCTACCTTGCATGCTGGCTCCCTGATGATCCTCAGGGGTCCCATGTGCTCCTGCCCCAGATTCTTCTCACTCGCTGTCTTTTCAGCCTACAAGTTTCTTCTCCCAAACATTGGCCTGGTTGTCTCTCTCACTTCTATTACAACCAGATTTTTCCAATTTATAGATACCTTATCTGTCCATTTCTTATAATTGTGCTTCCTAATCAAGCTGTTTCCCACCAACTCCTCAACCCACTGTCTAAATCCCACACTACCTTAAAGACTCAGCTTGGGGAGAAACATCTACTTTAGGAAGTCTTCCCTGAGTGTTCTTCTACTCCCACACATAGCCCATATTAAAAGAGGAAAAGGAGAGAGAGAAGAAGAGGAGGAAAAAATAACCCTCTAAAAACAAGAGACAATAAAGAAGGGTAAGAGAAGTAAGGCGGGAAGACTAGAAGGTAAAATGAAAAGTTCAGAAAGGAAAGAGAATGGAGAAAGAGAAGAAAAATTAGACATAGCTAATGTTGTCTTAGAGGCTGCCCCTGGGCTTTATACAGCTGAAGCAATAACTGATCTCTGGGCAAGAAACCTCCTTTGTGCTGCTGTGCTATCCTGTTACAGCACTTGTATCTTCCTGAACTGTGAGCTTCTTGGAGACTGTGGCCTCCTTGTCGACAGCTCTGTGGCAGCAGGGCCTTGCACAGGGTGTGCTCTGTTAGTATTTTTTGTCTGAGTGGATAAAGTACCATTAAAGGAATCAGAGAAAGGAAAGCATCATTTGTGTTGAGGGAGAGGCAGGGGATGGTTGTGGAAGGTGTTTTAGAGGAAAGGACATTTTAACTGAGACTTAAAGGATTTTTAGAAGTTTGTAGAAAGGATTTGTAGAAGTGTGCATGAAGAGCATTTTGGAATGGAAGGGAGGAGATTGTAAATGTTAATATTTTTGAGCACTCCCATGATGCAGGTACTCATCAAAGTGCTTTTTATATGAATTCTCTCATTAAATCCTTACAACAAAGCAGGGAGGTATGTTTAATTATGATTATCATTTTACAGATTTGGGGAACAGAGGCAAAGAGAGGTCCCCTAATATGCCCAAGGCCACACAGCCAGAAAGTAGTGGAAGGAGACGTCTAATCCCGATAGTCGCTCCAGAGCCCGCACTTTATTCCGTGTCGCTGTTCTGCCTTCTCAGGGACAAGAGCGTTCTATGCCGAGCAATGACGCAAAGGTGTAGGAGTGAATGGTGAGTTTGGAAGGACAACAAACCTATCATTGAAGAATTCAGACTGAGAATCCAAACTTCTGTTTTTAGGCCAGTGTTATTTCTATTCCTCTATACTGCCGCCAGCATAGAACATGATATTTAGAAATCAATCAAGGACCCGCATTGCTCATACAATGATTATGAGCAGCGTGATTGGTATTATTTACTCTGGCTAGATTAAAATGTTCCCTAGGAAAAAAAAAATCTATAAAGACAGCATGAGCCATTATATAAAGTTATGCGCAGCCTTCCAGATAGTAAAATAGATGTTATAAATTATTTGTTTCTGTGGAGAGGGTAAGTCTCTTTCTTGTCGATTTAGCAAGTTTAGAAAACAATGGAATCCTGGGACTCATCAGATCAGACAAAATTCACCTGGTTCCAGCTTGTCTTGCCCCTCCCAGCATCCTTCTTAAGTGCTTTCCTCCCAGGGACCACTAGACCAGGCTAAATTGAAGATATTCAGGGAAATACATGGAAAAGGAAACAAAGCTAGTTTTCCCTGATTTAAACAAACAAACAAACAAACAAAAAAAGCCACTGTAGGAATCTGACCTCATTCACCAGGCTTCCCCTAGGATCACAATTGTCAAATTCTTTAGGGATTTGTCCACATTTATTTATAATTATGTAACTTGCAGCAACCCTCTCTGTATGCTTTTGATGATCATTCCACCTCGATTTCCCTCAACCTTCATACCCAAACCTTCTTTCCACTGAGGAATGATTTTATAGATTTCCAGAGGCCTTACAGTGAGTATCTCATCTTCCCTTCTGCTCCCTACGGTAGACTTGACTATGTTTGGTGATACAACGCTCAAATATCTACCTTACCAGTGTAAGAATGAGGGAAGGGTCTTTTCAGGTGACAGGCAGACCTGGGTTCCAAGCCTGAATTTGCCCCGATGTACTGTGTGACCTTGGATAAGTCATTTCACTTCTCTGAGCCTCAGTTTTTCCATGTACAGAAAGAAGGTAGCAGGTGTTCCCCTCCCATCAGATTAATATAAAGATTAAATGAGGTTTCATTTACATACCAACACATGGTAGATATGCAATCAATGTTAATTATCTTCATTACTTTAAGATACGTGTGTGCTGCATTCATCTAACACATCCTGTATTGAGAATAGTTTTAGTGAGAAAAAAAGATATGGTGAAGTTTTGTGCAATCCTAAGGAATTACTGCTAAAAACCTGGGTTCTGTTTTTGAATTTTATTCAAAGTATCCAAAAGAAAGAAAATACTTACATGGGGAGTAACTTTATTATTCATCAATAAGGCAAAAAGGGCTTATACTATTTGCCAGTAATTGCAACACTTATTTCCCAAATCATTAAATTCTATTGTGGAAAAGTCACAATCCTTAACTGTGAAGCATAAGAAAATTATAAAAGTCTCACAAAAATTAAAGGGACCCCTTCTTTTCTGGAAAAGGATGCATAGCTAGAAAATGAGAACATGCCCCTTTATTAGGTACAGTTGTCGTTGCTGTGGGAAGAGGGTTTGAACCATTCAAAAGCAGTCCTGGGTGGGTAGGTGAACAGGCAGAGGTGAGAACACAGCAGATAGATGGCATCTCGCCCCAAGCTCCACCTTCCTCTTCTTTCTAAGGCAGGGCCAACCCAGGGATGTTTATTTTCTTAGATTCAAAACTGTCAAATTTCACAAAACAGTGAAATTCATGTAAGAACTTGCATGCTGTTTGTATCTACTGAAGTTAGGACACTTTTGAAGTCCCCAGAATGAGTCAGGGCCAGTTGAAATCTATGTGCTTTAGCTTGTCATTAGGGTTCCTTAATTAGACAGATTTGCCAGAAGATATTTCAGATATGAGGTCTCTTGCCCCTGCAACAGGTTGCCTAATTCCAAATTTATAGTAGGGATCACTAATCAATATATGGATGGGACTGCTGTCCATTTCTCTATCTTGATATGTTGGTTTAATTCCCTTTCAATACTCTGAGTGCTTCATACTTTGAAAGGCAGCTTGGCAAGTAGAGGGGCAGTCACTATGATGAGCATGTAGTTGCTCTGTTTCAGCTGACAAGCTGTAATTGGAGACACAGGTAGCCATTGGGGAGATTTGGCCTTTGCCAGGTTTAATTGACTCAGAGGCCAAAGGCACTAGATTGACACTTGAGTGAGAGGAAACACACTGCTGTCGGACAGATGTAGGCTGTAACCTTAGAATTCTGAGTTGACTCCTCTATCCCTTTCATTTGGTACATGGGAAACCTGGAGCTCATAGAAGTAAAGAAACTCTTGGAGATCCCACAGCTGGTTGGTGTATGTCACCACCATTTATCCTGCACCTGCTATATTCATTTTCTGTGATGATCACAATAATCTCTAAGGGTAATGGGCCCATTTTTGAGAGAGGAAATCTAAGAAACTATGAGTAAAGTGCAAGCCCTGAAGTCAAACTGCCTGGGTTTGAATCCCAGCTCTGCTTCTTATGGGCTGTTTGGTTTCTGGAATAGTGATTAAGCTCCTGATGCCTCAGTTATGCCTTATGTTTAATAACAGTATCCACCCACTTTGTGTTCTTAACACATCACGAGATGATGAAAAATGGTCATGAGGTTGGCTGTTATCAATGCCCAGTGCCCACAGCCAGTTGGACTTACACCCACTCTGGCCACGGCCATGCTGGTGCCACAGGGCCAGGCTCCCTCCAGGCCATCAGCGGACCCCCACCTCCTGCTACCCAAATGCTGCATGTTCACATCTTCCAATCTAGCTCAGATAATGAGTTGTTTAGAAAGCAAAGCTCTATACCACATTTTATTAATCCACTCATGTATTGATGGACACTTGGGTTGTTTCCACAACTTTGCAATTGTGCTGCTATAAACATTCGAGTGCAGATGTCTTTTTTATAGAGTGTCTTTTGTTCTTTTGGGTAGATGCCCAGTAGTGGGATTGCTGGATCAAATGGTAGATCTACTTGTATCGCTTTAAGGTATCTCCATATTGCTTTCCACAGAGGTTGCACTAGTTTGCAGTCCCACCAGCAGTGTAGGAGTGTTCCTCTCTCTCTGCATCCACGCCAGCATTTATTGTTTGGGGACTTTTTGATAAAGGCCATTCTCACTGGAGTTAAGTGATATCTAATTGCAGTTTGATTTGCATTTCCCTGATGATTAGAGATGTTGAGCATTTTTTCATGTTTGTTAGCCATTATTCTGTCTTCTTTTGAAAAGTTTCTGTTCATGTCCTTTGCCCACTTTTTGATAGGGTTGTTTGGCTTTTTCTTGCTGATTTTCCTGAGTTCTAAATAGATTCTAGTTATCATCCACTTATCAGATGTGTAGAATGCAAAAATTTTCTCCCATTCTATATGTTGTCTGTTTGTTCTCATGACAGTTCCTTTGGCTGTGCAGAAGCCTTTTAGTTTGCTCAGATCCCGTTTATTTATTTTGGTTGTTGCTGATGGCCTTTGGGGTCTTCTTCATAAATTCTTTGCCTAGACCAATGTCTAGAAGAGTATTTCCAACGTTTTCCTCTAGAATTCTAATAGTTGTGTACCATGGAGTACTATTTGGCTATGAGAAACAATGGTGATATAGCATCTCTTGTATTTTCCTGGAAAGAGCTGGAACCCATTCTACTAAGTGAAGTATTCCAATGGGAAAGTATTTCCCAATGGGAAAACAAGCACCACATGTACTCACCAGCAAATTGGTATTAATTGATCAACACCTAAGTGGAAATATAGGAATAACATTTATCGGGTGTCGGGCAGGGAGGAGAGGGGAGAAGGGGACGGGTACATACATACATAACGAGGTGATGCGCACAGTCTGGGGGACGGTCACGTTTGAAGCTCTAGCTCGAGGGGGAAGGGAGGGCAAAGGCAATATATGTAATCTTAACATTTGTATCCCCATAATATACTGAAATTTTAAAAAAGCCAAGAAAGTGAAGCTCTTATCTGCTTTAGTTTTCTCCATTTTCTCCCTCTTTACAGGGGAGCCGGAGAGGCTGTGGAGGTGAGTGAGGAACATGTGAGCCACGGCCAGGGAAGGCAGGCAGCAGTCACAGTGGAGGAAGGGCAGGTGCAGTACTGGTACCGCACGGGACCATCTCAGGAGGGGGAAGCCAGTCTGAAAAGACACTGCAGAGCCTGGCAGGAGCTCACTTACAAAGTTTTTTGGGCCATGTTAGGGTGTCTGGGTTTTATAGTGAACTTAATAGGAAACCATGGAAGGGATTTAGCAGGAAATTAACATGAAAGTCATGATTTAGAAAGATTGGAAGGGAGGTGCCTGCGGGGTGGGCCTGGACGCAGGGACAGAAATCCTGGGGACTTGGGTTGCAGTGGCAGCAAAGGGATGGGGGCAGTGGACACAGTAAGAGTAATCTAGAAGGCAGAATCGATAGAAGATCAGATGAGTGAGCTGAAAACATGGAAACATGGGCAGATTATCAGGAAATGCAATGTCGCCAAGGTCTGAAGCATCCGCCTCTGTTTGGGGGCTTTGCCTCCGCCCGCACTCTCCCAAGGGCAGAGCCTGGGTGACTCGCCTTTTGTTATGCTTTGGGGGCTTACCAGCCCCTTCTGATAGAATGTTTGTACCTTCCCTTTGCTAATGCGCTTACACCTGGGAGGCATTCTGATCTCTTACAGTGTCTCTGCCTGACTCTGCTATGACCCATTTTGTATTGGTTTTGCAGTGCAGGTCCCAGAGGTAATCACATTTTCCTCATGTCCAAGCTATTGGGATGCGCCACCTGCAGGCGTCTCCTGCACATACTCTCTGCATTGCCTTGGTCTCATGGGTGCCCTGAGGAGCCACACGATCATCCCTGCTCCATGACTAATGGTTGAAATGTCCCTGGGCAACATACACCCTGCCCGGTGCCTTCACAGTATGGTCCCTGCAGCAGGATAGGTCCATGTGGAAATTGGATGAGGCAGGGGAAATCTGAAAAGTTAAATAATTTCACACGTGAGGGGAACAGTTAGTGGCAGGGCTAGTGCTCAAATGTCAAAGCCTTTGTTCATTCCATCATTCTGTATTATGTTTCTTGGCTGAAATCTTTAGACTAGTCTCCTAATATATCAGTTGGATGAAAGCTTTTCACTTACTAAGCTCACATTTGTGTGTGTAAAATATATGTATGTATGTGTACACACACATGCACACACATATGCACTTACTTACCCAAGTAAACTATGGGAGAAAAGACCATATTTAGCTGTATTTTATTCACTGTTGCTCTCTAACACTTAGCACAAAGCCTAGATCCAATATTTTGAAATGAATCATGATATGATAGATTATATATCATCCATATTCCCTACAGGTCAATTTTTCATGAAGTATCATCCCTATGCTAAACACATGGACAATAAGTGCCATGGCTGGAGTCTGTAGTGATGCCAGTGCCACTTTGCTGGGATAGTAGACTCTTCACAGAAATGCGTGTGCCTTCCCATCCTCTTCCTCCTGTGATGTCCTGTGTGGGGTGGGCCTAAAATCAGTGCCTCACAAATCCACCTGACTTAATTCATCTCCCTCTTCAAGTCCATAGACTCCTAGATCCAACCTCTGGGCTCTGAATCGCAGACAATCTCACATGCTCCACACTACTTTTTTATTTCTGTCTCCCTATTATGATGGGAAAAGGTTACAGGCCCTCAGCTGTCATTCACCCTGTGACAACGCTCTGCCAGTCTCCTGCCTGTCAGTCACCTCCCACAGCCGGGGACATTTATCAGCCTGGATTCCTGAAAGGTCACGAAGACTAGTAATGGGAAACGTCTGTTTGCTTCAACCACCGTGAGAACTGTGTGTGGTGCAGTTTCAGTTTGAAGACACACAATAACCCAACCACGGAGATCTTAGGAAATCTCAAGAAGCACTTCATGCTGCAAGAAACTGAATGAAAGGAGGTCATTTATATGGGGTAGAGGCCTCTTGAAAGGTTCCTTAGATGAATTTCACAGTCCTGCGTTCATGGTCATGTGGTCTTATAAATGTCAGGGAGAGTACACATAGCACCAGCTGAGAAATCGGGGATTAGTGGTTCTACTCTGACATTCACCTTTAGGTACATTCAGCAAGGTCCTAATTCCTATGTGCCTCCAATTCAATTTATGAAAATGAGGCAGGGAAGGGTGTGTGTGTGCTGGGGGAGGCAGGAGAGAGGTGAGTTAGTGGTATAAACATACAGTTAGATAGAAGGAATAAGATCTAATGTTCAATAGCAGCGTAGGGTGACTATAGTTAACAATTATGTATTTTATATTTTAAAATAGCCAGAAGGGAGAACTTTAAAATGTTTCCAAGACATAGAAATGATAAATACAAGAGGTGATGGAGAACCTAAATACCCTGACTTATCATTACATGTTTCATTCATGTAACAAAATATCACATGTACTTCATTAATATGTACAAATATTTGTATCAATAAAAAACAGAGAGGTGTTATACTAGATCTCTAACGTCCCAGCCAGGTCTGACTTGGATTTCAAAGTACCTACAGGGCATGATCAAAAGGAAAGCTGTCCTTTGTGGTCATAGGAGTATCAGACCTCTGTGAGGTGAATGTGGGGAGGCTGAGAATACAGCTGTAGCTGATATTGGGGCCGGATTTGGCTGCAAGCTCTGGATAGAGCATCTCATAACACACAGTGCTATGCACTAAAAAGTCTGGATGAAAAATCCTATTTCTTCATGGCCCAATTGCTGCTTTTGTCAGAAGGATCAGATGAAAGCCACACGATAGTCTGTCACCCAGAGAGTGGAGGCCACTGTTGACTCCAGTGAAAGCTGCCGGCAGGGCCAGATGAATTGCTGCTCTCCTATCTGTGGCTCTGGTGAGAGGCGATAATTCATGCTCCCAAAGTAAAGGCCAGAGCAGGAGGAGGACGTGTGAAGCATTCATGAGCAGACCTTTTGGATGCGTGTTAGGAACTGAATATTTGTGCCCATCCCCCAAATGTATATGTTGAAATCCCAACCCTCAGTGTCATGGTATTTGGAGTTGTGGCCTTGGGGTAGGGGTGGTTAAATCATGAAGGTGGAGCTCTCATGCATGGAATTGGTAGCCTATATTATAAAAGAGACCTCGAAGACCTCCCTTGCCCCTTCTACCATTCAAGGGTACAGTGAAAAGATGTTAAGTTACGAACCAAGAAGTGGCCCTCATTAGACACCAAATCTGCTGATGCTTTGATCTAGGACTTCCCAGACTCCAAAACTCGGAGAAATAAATTTCTACTGTTTACAAGCCACCCAGTCTGTGGAATTTTTGCTATAGTATCTCAAATAGACTAAGGCACATCTTTAACTTATAGCCACCTTCAAGTGTCATTATATTAATACCATTTATCTTATAGTATAAGAAATTTATGATGGTATACTTCCATTTCTCACCTCCTGAAATTTAGGCTATTGCTGTCAGACATTTTACTTATGCCTAGACTATAAATTTCAAATACACTGTTATTCATTATGCTTTAAGTGGCTGATTATCTTTCATATATATTTAATTAGAAAAATAGTAATTTTTCTTTCTTTTTTTTGCTAGAGACAGTGTCTTGCTATGTTGCCTAGGCTGGTCTTAAACTACTGGCCTCCCACCTTGGCCTCCCAAAGTGCTGGGTTTACAGGAATGAGTCACTGCACCTGCCTTGAAAAATGCTACTTATATTTCCTCCTGTAGTTATCATTTTGGGTGCTTTTTACTCCTTTGTGCAGAACCATATTTCCATTTGATATTATTTTCCATCTGCTTGAAAAACGTAATTTAACATTTCTTGTATTATATGTATGCTAGGGATTAATTCCTTCAGCTTTTGAATATATGAATTCTTTATTTTGACTCCATTTATGAAAGTATTTTGCATTGGGTAAAGAATTCTAGGTTTTTCTGTTTAGAATTTTAATGGTATTGCTCAGCTGTCTTCTAGCTTGCATTGTTTCCAATAAGAAATCTGCTGTCATATTTATTTTGTTTCTCTGGGATGGCTTTCATCAAGCATCATTTAATTTTATTTGTTTCCTGGCTAGGGCTCACCCCTGGATTGGAGTTATGACTGGGAACTCCTTCTAGAACATTTTAACTATCACCCTAACTATAGGGTGAGAAGGCTGGAATCTGGTTGTCAGATTCCGTTCTACGCTAATGCTGGAGAGAAGAAAGTGATAGTCTAGAGTCCCTACAGGCATGGTAGAAGAATTTACTTACCGAAATGATTTAATTAATGTTTGATTTCTTTAGAAATATCTACCTTGTGTATTTCTCTATGACAGATACCAGCTGCCTGTTTTCTGCATGCTGGGGAGGGGTGGGGCAGGAGATGCCATATGACATTGTTTGCAGTTGTCCCATATATTCACCTTAAATTGTCCCTTCTGTTTTCTACTCAACTTTTCACTCCTGCTCCCCAACACATGTGCTGACTCTGAACCCAGTGCTTCTCTGAACACTGGGTGCCACTTCCTTGGTGGCTCTCATGGTATATTCCATGCTGCTGCATCCTCTACTCAGTTTATCTGTCACCACACTCCTATCTGTGATTTTCCTTCAGAATTTTTACAACTATGTATCAATGGGATTTCTATCCCCCACTTCCTTTTCTTTGTCATTATTAGTTTATTTTGTTTTTTATTTTTTTATTTCAGTGAGATCTCAGGAAGAAGGAGGCAAACTCATATGCCTGGTCTTTCATCTGAAGCTCAGAACACCTCTGTAAACTTTCTTTTCCCTTTCTTCTTCAAATGAGTAGATATATTTTAAAGAATTATAGTACACATCCAAGGATTCATATCTAGCTGTAGATGGAGTTTGTGCCAGATTCTTTGGCCATATCATTGGCCATCAACATGCAGCATTATGCACGTTAAATCCATGTGCTGCAGTTTCCATAGCACTGCCCTGCTCATTAAGGGTGGGGACAATTTCTGATTCACTACTATATCTCTGATGCTTGCAAGATGGCCGGCATAGACTAACATCTCCTTGATAGATTAATGAATTCCTATGAACTAAATGGCCTTTGAGACCTGTTGCAACTTTAAGGATCTGTGATCTATTAATTCTATTTTAGAACTAGTCTAATTCTGTTATAGAAGGTAGTGTCTGTCTTCTCATTCTGCCCCCATGTTAAACGTTTGTTTTGTTTGACTTAGAAAAGTCTACTCCTAAAATATCACATTTTCCCAACTTTGGCTATTTCCACAAATAATGAACCTGTGCTCCTTAGTGGCTAGATTTCTGTCTTTACAATGAGATTTAGGGAGGACAGGTTATAGAGAAATCAATTGATTAATTACATAAGGCAAAAAAGAAAGTCTCTATAATACCCCAAATCCATTTCTGGGCACTAGAGATAAAGCTGTGTAACACATATTTTCTGTCCCTAAGGAGTCATTAGTTGAGAGACGTAAAATAACTCTTACACTATAAGGTCCTAATATAATCAAACTTCAATTTGAATCACAAAATTTAGGAGACAAACAAGACAGATAAACACTTCTCTCAGATGGCCAGTTCCTCTGGAGTCACCAAAGCCAACAAGAACCCTCAGGTACACCTTGTATCCATAGCTCCAGAAATTAGCAAGATTTAGCACCTTATTTTTTATCTTCCCCAGCTGCCTCTCAGGATGGATTTTCAGAGTGCAGCAAACTGAAGAGAAAGAGCTGAAAGGCTTCAGAGTAGTTGATCCATAATTCTAGGTGTTACTGCCTTTGTTCAAGATCTACTTAACTTTAATCTAAGGTGAAATAAGCACACCTGTTTCTAGGTTACCTTTATTTTTGTTTAACAAATTAGATTTAAAATGCTGATGAGTGAACTTTCAGCTTATTCTGAATTTTAAGTGTAAAGCTAAAGTTCTCTCTATGTCTACGTATATGAATGTAAGTGTGTGTGTGTGTGTGTGTGTGTGTGTGTGTAGACCATAATGCAATGCAGTGATGCAATAACTTGGACTATAGGGTCTTTGGACTTTATAGAATTGCATTTAGAAGGAAAATATTTTATCATCCTCTTCATGCTAACAGAGAGTGAATGAATTTTCAGATCACTCCGGGAAATTTTTCTCTTAGCTTCATCTTCCCATAATGAATCAATTATAAGAATGTATTTGTTAAAAGGGGCAGCAGACAATCCACAGCAATGGAGGAAAAAAATAATCTTGCTTCTGCCATAATCAAAGGGGACTAACAATTAACAGGAGAAACAATAGCAAACATTATAGACATATTAGTTGTTTCAGCTTACACTAAATATGTACCACTTTTTGTATGCCAGTCATACCTCAGTAAAGTGTTGTTTTTTTAAAAAAAGAATACATTTATAATTGACCACACTTAACTGATTTCATTTTACCCTCCATACCTAATCAGAAGTATTTTCTATCTTGGTAGAGGAAGAACATATTCCGCTGGAATGTGCTCTTAATTGCACTGTGCTGAGGGCACCACTATGAGCCCTGTTAAATACTGCATTATATACTAGTGTACTTTCTCACCATGAATATCACAAACATTTGCATTTTAATGTGCACAATGAATCCCAATTAAATCTCCCTTGAGTCTGTTTATAGATCATTTTTCCCCCATATTACAGTTTTTTTGGAAATACCAATGTTACAGCAGTGATAACCTTGCAAAGGCTGCTGAGGGGGTAATCATGCTGACTTAATTACAGAGAAAGGCAAGTTACCCCAGAGGAACCCAGAACCACAGACTTGGGAGGGACAAGAAGCGTCCTGTGTCCCAATTTGCCTCACTGATGGGAGGCAGAAATAGAAGAATTTGAATCCCTTTTTAAAGAATTTTGGAAAGCTTTGCTTTTTATTCAACCAATGTAACAAAGTAACTATACATTCACAAAAAGCTCTACTGTCAAGCACATTAACGTGAAATAGAAAGAAAACCTCAGTTACGCTGACATTAGGGAAGGTCCCTAATCTCTTCCTAAAATTTCTGAAAAGTAAGTGTCAGATGCAATTCTATTTTGATCAAACTGAGACTGACCTGAAGCTGAATAAAAACAACCCTCCTTAAGGTCAAAATTGAAGTAAGTGGAAGAAAGAATAAAGTTTTCTGAAGGCCCCCACTATTATCTCAATTCTTGAAGGTGATAAGACTAAATTTAGCATCGATAAGCCACATGCAGGGCTGGGGAAAGTTCATTTCATCATTTCACTTCTGTGGATCAGCAGAGATGGCAGGGCGGGAGGAGAAACTACATGGCCATTCTTTATTGTTGTCTATTCTGGTCCAGCTTCCAAACAGGAGAGAGGAAATATGAGCATGAGCCAAGTTTTCAGCAACAGGCCAAGTTCAGGGTAAATTATACATTTGCTCACCAAACACAAGCAGGAGATGATTCATGGCCACCCAACTTCTCACCAAGATGGGCAACTGACTCATGGCTATGGGATGAAATCCAAATAACAAAGGGGCTCGCCATCCATGAAAGAATAAGATATGTACTAAAATTTGTGAAAATATTCCTTGATTTTTCAAAGAAACTCAGAGACAGAATCCCCTGGTTGAACATTCTCCCAAGCACTGGTAATCTCCCCTCAACTAAATTAATAACTTCAAAGAAATGAAACAATAGTGAATATGCAACCTTTCACCCAATAGCTAAGGGAGAAGCCTCTAGTGGCTTCTTGGGTAAAGAGGAGGAATGTCAAGAATATTAATCCTATAATATCTTAGAGAATATAACAGACTGGGTAGTAGTTGACTCATTTAAAGATACTTCAGCAGAAATACACCAGTCAGTCATCAATTTATAATTCTAAAGCTGACATGTATATATATACATACACACATACATATATATATATATGTGTGTGTATATATATTTTAAAAGAGACCATAATGTAATGCAGTAATGCAATAACTAGGCCCAGATGTACCTTTCTGCCATAAATAACAGAAGATTAGAAAATACAGATTCTCCCTAACTTATGATGGTTCCACTTATGATGATTCTTCAACTTTATGATGGTACAAAAGTGATGTATATTCAATAAAAACCATACCTTAAATTTTGAATTTTGATCTTTTCCAGTATGCAGTATACCCTCCCATGATGCTGGGCAGCAACAGCAAGCCCAGCTCCCAATCAGCCACATGATGACGAGAGTAAGCACAGATGCTACACAATGCACTGTGCTGTCAGATAATTTTGCCCAACTATAGGCTAATGTAAGTGTTCTGAGCACATTTAAGGTAGGCTAGGCTAAGCTATGATGATCCGCATCCTCAGATTTAACCAATCATGGATTGAAAATATTTAAAAAATAGCACACCAATAAAAAATACAAATAAAAACAGTATAGCATAGCAGCTATTTAAATAGCATTTAAATTGTATTAGGTATTATAAGTAACTTAGATATGATTTAAAGTATACAGGAGTATGTGTACAGGTTATATGCAAATACTATGCCATTTTGTATAAGGGACTGGAGCATTGGTGGATTTTGGTATCTGCAGGGTATCCCAGAAACCATCTATGATACTGAGAGATGATTGCATATTAAATGCATTTTTTAACTTACAATATTTTCAACTCACGATGGGTTTATCAGTAGCAACTCCCATTGCATAGTAAGTCAAAGAGTATCTATAACCCAATTGCTAAAAACAAATAGCTATAAGGAGAAAATCTTAAAAGTTACTAGAAAAGAGACTTTTAAAGTAAAAAGGAACAAAACTGAAAATAATCACCATCCTCTCACCAGAAACTGTAAAACCTAGATGACGATGAAACAATATATTTTTCCTCAAAGAAAGCAAATATATTGTCAACATAGTATTTAATATCTAGTGAATCATGTCCTTCAAAACTACTGGTGAAAAAAAAAATTCAAGAAATGAAAAGTTAAGCACATTAACTTTCAGCATATATGCATTAATGAAATATAAAAAAAATTTTTTAGGAAGAAGGAAAATGATGTCAGAGGGAAATCAAGTTTACACAAAGAAATAAAAAGTGCTAAAAACAGTGGATGGATTGATAAGTGTAAGGAACATTTTTCTCATTTGAAAATTTATTTAAAATATAATTGTTTAAAGTAAAAATAGTAACACTGTATTATATGGTTTTAAATATATTTAGAAGTAAAAATAAATGAAAACAATAGTGCAGAAGACGGGGAAAGTGGAAAGTGGAACTATATTGTAGCAATGCTTTTACATGGTAAATGAAGTGGTAAAATATTACTTTAAGCTAGCATGTAATAAATTATATATCAATACTGTAATCCCTAGAACAACCACTAAAAATGAATAACAAGATATAATTAATAAACCAAGACAGATAAAATGGATTACAAAAATAATGTATTCAAAAGAAGGCAGAAAAGGGGAAGGGAGAAGAGCAAAGAACAGATTATTTAAATTTTAAAAATATGAATATGATAGATTTAAACCTAACCACATTGATAAGTACATTAAATATACATTTTCTGAATACTCCATCTAAAAGACAGAGATTATCAGATTGAATAATAACAGTAAGACTTCTGGTTTGAGCTCCAGCATGTAAAGAACTTGGAAGTCATCACTCTATTCCTTACAACCAAAGGGAAAGCTAAACAAATGGAAAATCAAGGATATTTCTTCAATCCAGCAGAGGATTAAGATCACAGAGAAAACTAACACCCCAAAATTTGGAGAGAGAGCAAATGCAAAAATCACAGGTAAGATTAGAACAGGAACAGAAGCCGCTGCACTCAGTAACTGGTAGGAACACTTAAATGACAATTTTGATGAATTGCTGGAGGCAGAGTATGTACTAGCAGGATGCCTAGGGGACCTGATCTTAGTGGTCCCCTACATTTATATGGATTTGCAACCAGAACCCCTACAAGGTTCTCACAGTGAGGATTAGAGAAAAATTGCCTTGTGTTGCAGGCAGGAAGAAAAGGAAAAACTATTTTGAAATACACCTAGGGAAAAAGAAATCATTTTGAAATAGTCTCAGAGAATTCTCTATAACAATAGCTTGCCCTCTAAGGTAAGGTACTTTACCAAAGGCAATTAGACAGTTTCAGACCCTTCTAGCCTTCTTGTCTCATGCAAGGGAGGAAAAAAAAGGGCTAAGAAATGTCTCTGAAGTTCACAGCTCAGGAACTCAGGTCCACTGAAAAACAGAGATTTAATCATAAGGATATAAAATGCTTCTCCTTCCCAACAGCTTACAATTAAATGAACAAGCCTCCAGCATAATAACAGTGGATTATAACTGAGAACAGCAAGACACAGACTGAATTTATGATGAAGTTCTTAGGGAAACCCAAAGACAACAGGGGAGAAAAAAAAAACAACACCAAAATGAGAGGATACTGAAACCTCTAGAGCAGGGGTGTCCTCAAACTTTTTAAACAGGGGGCCAGTCCCTCAAACTGTTGAAGAGTGTGCACTGTGGGCCCAGACAATTTGGTTGGCTGCTAAGCAGGACAGGCAGCAGCAGCAAAAACACCCAGCAGGCCGCATAAATGTTCTAGGCGGGCGGCATGTGGCCCTGGGGGCTGTAGTTTGAGGACGCCTGCTGTAGAGCCTGAAACTATAGCAAACAACAAAAACATTACAACTTCTTGCCAAATTAACATAAAACCTTACACTAAAAATCTAATTAATCTCATTTTCTATTACTCAATACATCATGCCTACTTTCAACAAAAAATTGCAGAGCATGCCAAAAGGCAAGGAAAAACAGTCTGTAGAGGTAAGGCAAGCAGCAATCTCAGCTATGAGACAGATTTGGAATCATTGGATAGGGAAATTAAGATAACTATGATTAATACAAGGGGGTTTCAAAAAGTTCATGAAAAATGCTTATTATGAAAAAATCTATGCATGGATATCATTTTTTCGGTGCCAAAAAAATTAGTACTAACTTATGATAAAAAGTTGGAACGGGATCTAGTTTGAGACACTGAGAAAAAAGACATCAATTTGAAAAGAGCCCCTAAGACAGCAACATGAATTCTGCTAAAATTAAAGCAAGAAAAAACATCAAATTTATGGTCAAGTTTGGGTGGAGGAACTGTGGAATCATTGATTCTTTATGAAAAGTTTATGGGGACAATATCCCAAAGAAATCAGCAGTTTACAAATGGATAACTCATTGTAAGAAGGGACAAGATGATGTTGAAGATGAAGCCCACAGCAGTAGACCATCCACAACAATTTGTGAGGAAAAACATTAATCTTGGTCATGCCATAATTGAAGGGGACTAACAATTAACAGCAGAAACAATAGCAAACATTACACACCTATCAGATGATTCAGCTTACACAATTCTGACTGAAATATTAAAGTTTAGCAAATTTTCCACTCAATGGGTTCCAAAACTATTGCACCCAGATCAGCTGCAGACAAGAGCAGAACATTCAATGGAAGTCTTAAACAAGTGGGATCAAGATCTTGAAGCATTACTTTGAAGAATTATAACAGGAGATAAAACATGGCTTTACCAGCACTATCCTGAAGATAAAGCACAATCAAAGCAAGGGCTACCAAGAGATAGAAGTAGTCCAGTTAAAGTAGAAGGAGATTGGTCAGGAGCAAAGGTCATGGCAATAGTTTTTTGAGATACTCTAGTTACTTTGCTTGTTGACTTTCTGGAAGGCCAAAGAATGATCACATTTGCTTATTGTGATAATGCTTTGAAAAAGTTAGCCAAAGATTTAGCAGAAAAATGCCCAGGAAATCTTCACCAGAGGGTCCTTCTTCACCACAATGTTTCTGCTAATTCCTTTCATTAAATACAGGCAAATTCTCAGGAGTTTCAACGGGAAATCATTACGGATCTGCCTTACAATCCTTATTTGGCTCCTTCTGACTTCTTATTGTTTCCTAATCTTAAAAAATCTATAATGGGAACCCATTTTTCTTTGGTTAATAATGGTCAGATTCTCAGGACTCTCAAATTTTTTAAGGATAGGCTGCTATCATCACTTACAAAACTGTCTTGACCTTGATGGAGCTTATGCTGAGAAATATAATTTATATTTTTATTTTTATATTTTAATTCCATTTTTCCAAGAACTTTTTCAAGCTGTTTTGTATGTAAGGGTTCTAAGAGAAAAGTAGACAGTAGACAAGAGCAGATGATTAATGTAAAAAGAGAGATGGACATTTTAAGAAAGAATCAGAAGGAAATGCTATACATAAGCACTGTAACAGAATCTTAAAAATTCCTTTGATAGACACATCTCTAGGCTAGACACAGAATGAAAAAAGTCAGTGAGCTGGAAAAGATGTCAAAGTGAAATGCAAACAGAAAAAGGAATGAAAATGGAACAAAATATCCAAGAACTGTGGGATAATTACAAAATATATCACATGAATATAATGGGAATATGAGAAAGAGAAAAAAGAGAAGAAGCAGAAGAAAAATTAATAATGGCTGAGAATTTTCAAAATAAATGACAGACCAAACTATAGATCTAGGAAGTTCACAGACCACCATGCAAGAAAAATGCCAAAGATATGCACTTAGGTATATTATGCACAAATTACAGAAAACTAAAGACAGAAATCTTGAAAGTAGTCAGAAAATTAAAGTGCCTTATTTATAGAGAAACAAAGACAAGAATTACATTTGACTTCTCATCAAAAAACATACAAGCAAAAAAGTGTGGAGTGAAATATTCAAAGTGTGACAAAAACCCATTCATCTACCATTATCCATTCAGATAAATTATCCTTCAAAGGTATAACTAGAGACTTTCTCAGACAAACAACTGAGAGAATTTGTTACCAATAGACCTTCAATGGCTTCCTAAATTTATCAGGAAAAGCATCCAAAATTTTTACATGGCTACTGAGTACTACACCATTGGCCTGCTTTTTTCTCATCTTGCTAGTTTCTTAGCTCACTTTTTTCTACACACATTGGTGCCTTCCTTCTCCTTAAACTTATCAAATGTGATCCCATCTCATAGCCTTTGAACTTGCTGTTCTCCCTACCTGAAATGCTCTCTTCTCCCTGAAATCTGCACTCTTGGGTGCCATCCTTATTTCATGTCTCTGCTCACGTTATGCCTGACCACTCTATGATATAACACCTGCCCCATCATTTCTGCTGTATAGGAAGAGCAAAGACTTCCTTTCCTGGATTACCCTTGCTTTGCCCATTGGCTAGACCCTGGTGTCACAAAAGGAACTTTCTTATCTTCCAATGTAGATTTATCCCCCTCTTCCTAAATAAGAGAACCTCTAAATTTTAGTTGGACACACACCACACAGTAAAGACTGTGCATATTAGCTCCCCTTATAGGTGGGTATGGTCACATGAATGCAGTTTTACCAATGAAATGTTGATGGAAATTGTGTGTGGAAATTTCAGGTATTGTCTTTAAAAGGAAAGAACATGCATTTTCTCTTTTTTCTTTTTTTTCCTGAAGACTAGAACGTGAATCATATGGTTGAAGCAGGAACAGTCATTGTAGACCAGCAGGTGAAAACCATGTGTCAAAGAAGGTAGAACAAGTAAGAAGAAGTTTACACAGAGCTTCCATCCCAGTCCTGGAGAGTCTATGTTTATATGAAAGAGAAATTAATTTCTATTTTTTTTAGGCTTCATTTTTTATCATGATAAGAATACCTAACATGAGATTTACCCTCATAACAAACTTTTAAAAAAATTTTTTTTTAAATTATTATTTTAGCGTATTATGGGGTACAAGTGTTAAGGTTACGTATAAGTACACAATACCATAGTGTCAATATAGGGACAATGGTGTGAGCAGAGCTCTAGAATTTATTCATCTTGTATAAATGAAAGTATAACCATTAAATGGAAATGCCTGATTTTTTAAAGATTTTTTTGATTTATTTTGTTTTTCACTCACAGCTGAATGAAATTAATATTAACATAACTGACAAAAATTGGCTCATGAATAAATAAAAAAACCAAATGGTCTTATAATTGTTAAAAAGTTAAAGCATGGCCGGGCGCGGTGGCTCACGCCTGTAATCGTAGCACTCTGGGAGGCCGAGGCGGGCAGATTGCTCGAGGTCAGGAGTTCGAAACCAGCCTGAGCAAGAGCGAGACCCCGTCTCTACTATAAATAGAAAGAAATTAAATGGCCAACTAATATATATAGAAAAAATTAGCTGGGCATGGTGGCACATGCCTGTAGTTCCAGCTACTCGGGAGGCTGAAGCAGCAGGATTGCTTGAGCCCAGGAGTTTGAGGTTGCTGTGAGCTAGGCTGACGCCACGGCACTCACTCTAGCCTGGGCAATAAAGCGAGACTGTGCCTCAAAAAAAAAAAAAAAGTTAAAGCAGTGCTTAAAGATAATCTCATGTCAAAATAAGATCCAAATGAATAAAAAGGAGAATCTGCAAAACTTTTATAGAAGAGATAATTTCAATTCCATAGCAACCATTTTAAGCAGTGTAAAACAAACACTCCCTATCACTTGCTATGAGGTTAGTATAGCCTTGATAGAAACCTCTGAAAAGGGAAGTACAAGGAAAGAAAGTGACAGGCTACTTCTACTGATAGAGGGAGATCCAAAACAAACTCTCAGCAAGCTGAACTGGGCAATGTAAAAAAATTAATACATTTTGATAAATTGTCTTTGTTCTAGAAATGTAAGGTTGGTTCAAAATAGAAAATCTGTTAATGGGATTTGCCATGTGTATTAGTCTTGCATTATTGAAAGAATAAATTATGACAAATTTATTGGATTAAAATAATACAAGATAATTGTTTTATAGTTCTAAAGTTCAGACATATTTTGGAGGTTTCACTGGGCTAAAATGAGGGTGTTGGTCAAGCTAAGTTCCTTTTGGAGGCCCCAGAAAACACTTTGTTTCCTCTGCCATTCGGACTGTTGGCAGAATCCAGTACCTTTGCTCATAGCACTGAGGTCTGCATTTTCTCACTGGCCATAAACTGAGCATTGTTTCCAGCTGGCCGAGGCCCCTGCATTTCTTGACTTGTGGTTCCCTTCCTCCACCTTTACAGCCCACAACGGTGGGTGGAGTCTTTCTAATGTCACATCTCTCTGACCCACTCTTTAGCCCCCTCTTCCATTTTAAGGATCATGTGATCATCCAGGATAATATTCCCATGTCAAGATCTTTAAGCTTAATTATTAATAAAATAATATTTGATGACATCAAACATTTTATCATTATAATCTCTGGAAAACAGATAAATAGTATCTTTGCCAAAAGCCTACAGAAAATATCATGCTCAATGGTAAATTGTTAAAAGCATTCCCCTGAAGGTATGGGGAAAGAAAAGGGTACCAAGTATAAACTCTTCTAGTAACCATTTACTGGTTGTCCTAGCCAACAAACTAACATAAGACAAATAAACTAGGGATATGGGGCTTGGAAAGGAGGAAATACACTGTCATTAATTTCAGGTAATTATTTCCACAGAGAGGTCAAAGGCAGCTATAATAAAATTATTTAAATTAATAATTGAGATTAGCAATATTTTCTAATGTAATATTAATAGTCAAGTCAATAGTATTTTATACACCGACCATAGTTGAAAAAAGTGTGATTTTATTAAAAATATATCATTTGCAAGAGAAATAAGGAAATAAAGGTATTTAAGACTAAACCTAATCAAATCTGTAGAAAGCATATGTGGAAAAATTATAAAACATTTTTCCAAGACTTTAAACAATTTTTAAATATATTGAGAGACATATCATGTTTAGGAATAGGAACAATTTCCTTCTTTCCTGAAGCCATTTGCAGTCATGACTATGATTTGTCACATTTGCTTTCTAGAGACCTTTGCCCAATGAGTGGAAAAGGAGCAAAAATGGACTGAGTGGGAGGGAAGCTCGTGGAGACTGCAGCCTCCTCAGTTGTATAAGCCTTTCGCTCCTGGGCTCTGAGATTCTAGAAGGTGAGGCTCCCAGGTAGGAGAGCCTCTTGGGTTTGAGCTTGTCTTGTGGTTTTGGGGTTCATTTCAGGAGTCATTATTCTTAATATCTGTGAATTTTGCTCTTACTAATTATTTATAATGTTTATTCTAAGTGGTAAATTAATCAACTTTAGTCTTCAGTAACAAAGTTCTTTGACATCATACGCCCCAAGACTGTGGTAACTCCTGGCAAAGGTGTCTCTGTGGTCAGAATGTAGACTTTGCTGCCCTCTGCTGTTGGATGGGGGGCAGTACTTCACCCAGACAGACGGCAGAGCCGCCAGGCTCCCAAAGGGAGGCAAAGGCCGGACAGGAAGAGTCAAGAGGAGAATGGCTCTTGTTCTGGACACTGGCATAGGTGACATGGCTGTGCACATCTCTACCACGGAACGAGGAGGAATTTCTGCAAACTTCCAGGTTCTTCACGGATGTTCGACAAGAAAGTTTGTTTGACAGAAAAGAGTATATTTCTAAGTACAAAGTGCAACAAAATTTTCCAATACGTAATACCAATACAATACAATATGTAATACCAATATGCTCATTAATAGTTTCCTTTTTTTTTTGTAGCAAAAACTATCCATGCTTCTTCCATTTCTCCTTGGCCTATTTCTTAGATCCACTTCTGACACCAACTATCTCAACTGGATTATCTGCAGACTGCTGTGAAACAAAACGTTGCATGCAGAAGGTTTATTGGTAATGACTTTCAGCATATGCACCTGTAAAGAAGTAACATGGGAATAAATGGACAGAGAGAGAAGCTGACCAACCATACAATTTCAACCCATACTCAGCCAGTGCTATGGGGAGCTCCGTGCTGCTATGGTCTTTCAGAATTGTTCCAAATGAAGCCAAGGGGGCCTGGACCTCTGTGTCCTTGTGTTGGCCAATTGTTGGCCCCAGGCCAGTCTTTTTTAGGTACATAACCTTGCACAAGGCAGTTCCCTAAAGTCAAGGGTCATTCCCTGTCAGGGTCACACTATAAGTTATCAGCAATTGCTATTTCCAAACACTGAAATCAGGGTACCTTGTCCCTGAAGACAGGATCTGGACAATGTAATGCAATATCCATTCAGAGAGTCTTGTTAGGAGATTATGAAATCTAAGGATTAATGCAACCTCTACCTTCCAATGTTAAGGTCCAAATCATCTCTGTGTAGATTTAGTATTATTTGAGCTGAGCTTGGAGAAATGGAAGTCTTTGCACCAGAAGACACTGGAAGGCAAGAGAAGGCAAGCAGGTGGCGTAGCAGCATAATTGGGCAGAGGCGGAACATTACAGACATCTTTGAAATAGGAAGATTCGGAATAAATAGATAACTATTGTGAAGGGAACAGGCAAGTGTAAGGTTTACTCATCAATGTAAATAGGGACTAATAACAGTACCTCCCTCATACAGTTTTAGTGAAACTTAGAGACCCACATAAAGCTGAAACCCCAAAAGACTACAACCTCAGTGTTAGGAATGAGCAACAAGTCTCATTACATGTGTGTGTGCTTATGTATATGCGTACATATCTGCATACGTATGTCTATATCTATAACCATCTACATCTGTATCAGTGGTCCTGAATTGGGAATGATTTTTTGCCAAGGAGGTATTTCACAATATCTTGAAACATATTTGGTTTTCACAGCCTGGGAGGTGGGGTGTTGCTGGCATCTACTGGGTAGAGAGTAGGGATGCTGCTAAACATCCTACAATGCACAGGACAGTCCCCCTCAAGAAAAAATTATGTGACCCAAAATATCAATAATGTTGAGAAAAGCTGACCTATATTCTTAGTATCTATATTTTATATCATATCTAATTAGTCAATTGTGTATGACCCAGAGTAAGAAAAATATGCATCTGTCATTATTATGCTGATGATTTCAGGGTATGGAAAACACTTCCAGGTCCTTACTACTATATTTATTCTCCCAGTCTCTCTTATTAACAGAGCCTATTATTCATAAAGCAATGTGTTCAGCTCATTTCTCAGTTTTCTTGTAACAGGGGTACTCATGTTGCATAATTCTGTCTAATGAGTTGTCAGTAGAAGTCTTCTAGGAAAGCTAGTATTTTCCTGATTAATAAAGTGAAATACTAAAATAATACAAGATTTTCCTTTACATTGTCCTTTCCATGTCTTCCTGCCTGAGTGCTAATATGACTGGTAGAACTATAGCAGCCTCTGTAGAATCACGCAGGTAAGAACCAAATAATAGGACTGGGAGGGAAGAAGGAGAAAGAAGAGCCATAAGGGAGAGTAGAGACTGTTTCCTTCAATATTATGTACTAGATACCTAAAAAAGCGCTCTCAAGAAAAAGAACTTTTAAAAAATCCATTAAATATATTAAATATAAAGATATCTTCCTTTAAGCCCATTTTGCAAGAAAATAAAGATTCCTTAGAAACCCAAAATAAAGTGAGATAAGTGAATGCTGTTCTTAGATTTTATGTCAGGGTAATCAGGGCTTCAACAGCCAAATCCTGCTGCTCATAAACTTCCACTGCAATGGGTGTAGGTGGCTCAGAAGACAGGAAATAAATTCAAAGCCAGTTCAAGGTGGTGAGTCAGTGAGGAATCATCCACACAAAGCTGAGATCTCAAAGAAATACCTTTTTGAGGCAGAGTAAACAAATCTCTATCACAGAAGACAGCAAGAAAGCATACATATCTCAATGTTAGCATTGAGGTTAAATTGCTTAACCTGAGAATTTATCATCACAAACCAATTTTCACAAGCAGACAATTCAAATTAAAAGTATCCTTGATTGGTGGTGCTCGAGGAAACTGGAAGACACAAACACAAATCCTCTCTGGAAGAAAACAACTTCAACACAACCCTTGTAGAATTCCCAAAGATGAAGTTACAAGCCAGAGTGGATTTGTTTAACAAAAACCTTTGGAACCAAATATTGTTCAGAATTTAACAATTTTTGGAATGATAGAAATATAATAGAATTTATTTATGGTAGATTCCATAATAGCCTGAACGCGGGTTATAGTAATCAGAAATGTTAGAGCAAAATACATGAAGAGGTTGAAAACAGAAACCCTCAACAGCCTCATGGTAGTGAAGTTAGGATTTTGACTACTGTCCACCCTCTTGCTGAAAAGAATATTTTCAGAACTTTTTGTTGTCAGAATCTCAAATAAGGATTGTGAAACTGTATTGGAGTATCAGCTATATAATGTAAAATAAGTATATTAAATATATTTTAATAAATAAAAGAGAGGCTTAAAATATGAGTAAGAAATAAGAGAATGTTAAAGCAGATTTGAAAAA
>VSMD01061989.1:0-43684 GCA_008750895.1 Mirza zaza | reverse complement strand
TCAAGGTCAGGAGTTCAAAACCAGCCTGAGCGAGACCCTGTCTCTACTATAAAAAATAAAAAAGAAATTAATTGGCCAACTAATATATATATATAAAAAATTAGCCGGGCATGGTGGCACATGCCTGCAGTCCCAGCTACTCGGGAGGCTGAAGCAGCAGGATTGCTTGAGCCCAGGAGTTTGAGGTTGCTGTGAGCTAGGCTGATGCCACGGCACTCACTCTAGCCTGGGCAATGAAGCGAGACTGTCTCAAAAAAAAAAAAATGCCAAATGCCACAGGGGCTGAATAGGGTGAGATGAGGAAAAAAAGCATCAAATGCTTAGTATAGTCAAATGAAATGTTTAAGTATAAAAGTTTGATAATACATAATGTGGTTGCTCATTAATTAAAAAATTTAGCCAGTATACCTATGTTCTAAGAGATGTAATTTCTCTAGGATTAAATTGTTTTCAACGTACACTCTGCACAGTGCCTGGATATAGAAATGCTTAAAAGATGTTTGGCAAATCAAGATTTGCCTTTAATCACAGTTCCTGAGACATAACTAATGTGTGATTTTTACACAGCAGACATTATAATGTTACCGTAGCAGTGTCTGGATTGTAGTCATCGATCTGTTCAAAAGTATTTATATCTTTATTTCCAAGTGCTATTTGAAGAGCTACAGAATCATCAACATACCTAGATTGGTAAGATTAAGGAAAAATGCCTTTATTAACAACTAATCAAATGATACTGAAAAATATTTTCTATTGTCACAGAAAATCTTAAGGTTTATGACTTAAATGGATCCTTTTTACTTTCCACATCAGCATTACCGAAACCACAGGCACAGTTTGCTAGTGTCTATTTTTGTCCTTTCAGGAGTTGAACATCTTGTGAAGCAAGTCCCAAGTCATCACTAACTCCCTCTCTTTCAAGGGAGGTGGAGGGGAAAGTCTCCACCACCATCTACGTGACTCGGGGCTCTGCATCTGCCTGAGTGCACATGGCCAGTGGCTATAGGAAGGGCATCCGCTCCCAGCACATTCATATACCCAGAATGCTCTTCCTGATAAACTGAACTTGCTAGCCATGAGGGGTTCTATGAAATGCTACCCCGGGAATGTGTACCACACGTGACAGACCCTGCGCATGCTCCTCTCAGTCAATCTAAGTTATCAGCATGCTATAGAAGATGAGTCTCAGATTTATAAACAAAAAGCTATCCTAAATTTTCACTAACATGGTGATTAAAATGAACAAAATACAGATTTCGCTATTAAAAAAAACCAAAAAACAACTTGTAAGCTTTCTACTGAATGTCTCATGAAAAATATCACCATTAAAATACTGAAGAAGCACAAAATGCTACCATTCTGGTTCAGAAAGGATACCGCCCAGCGTAGTTTAGTGTTTCGGGATCAATGTCATCTTCATAGGCATTCAGAGGGATTAGTTTCCTTGTGATGGGATCAAAAACTAGCTGATAAAGAAAGGTATTATTGGCTCGAATAAATCCTTGGATGTAATCTTCTGGTACTGTTATATTCATCTTGAGATAATGTCCAATTTTCTTGATAATCTAACAATGGATACAAAAATATTTTATCTGCAACTATAGAATAGGGAACATGTTATCCTTAAGACTGATCAGTTTACATTATAGCATGTGAAGGTACTGAAAAATCAATTGCTTTCATTTACATAAAAAACTCTGCCAGTAAACACAATCATGTCATATCACTTAAAATTCTAAGTCTCCTAACTAGTATTTTCTTTGGTTTCTCTACTATTAATCAAAAGGACCAAAAATTCAGTTATACATCAAGTTTATTTTCCCAGGTGTAACTTTACCATACATTCTTCATTCTCAAAGTCCCTTTCATTCAGAAAGCAAAAAATTAAAAACCCAAATATTCTTAGATCATATTTTTAAACTAAGTTGACATTCTGACTCCTATGGGTCACAGATGCTTAAAGCTAGAAGGGATCTTATATCCAACTCATGCATGAAGGGAAGACCTAGAGAACTAAAGATTCTGGAGTCACAGGCTAGTTAGGGCATGGGGAACTATTCCCAGCTGGGATACTGTCTCCCAACCTAGACATCTTTCCATTATATTACATCACCCTTAGCCCTGAGGACTTACGCTTTCTACTTTTAGAAATAGAAAATGGAATTTCTGCTCTACAAACTCTGAGAACTTTAGAGACCTACTCAGTGAGAAAATGAGCTTCTTTAATGTATGTTTATTTTTTTAAGAAAAACTACATAGTAGTGACACATAGAGTGTCAGAATTTTCCAGAGGATATATGACATAAGGTATCAAATGAGACTGAATGAGGCAGTAGATACAGATTGAGTATATGTCCACCAAAACCCTTGGGACCAGAAGTATTTCAGATTTTGGACTTTTTCAGATTTTGGACTATTTCAAAATTTCATATTTTGAAATATATGCATATGCCTAATAAGGTATCTTAGGGATGGGACCCAAGTCTAAACACAAAATTCATTATGTTTCATATGCAGCTTATACACATAGTCTGAAGATAATTTTATACAATATTTTTAATAATTTTGTATACCCCTCACATGGGATCAGGTGTGACATTTTCTACTTATCATGCTGATGCTCAAAAAGTTTCAGATTTTGGAGTATTTCAGATTTTCGGATTAGGAATGTTCAACCTGTGTGAGACTTCAGCTGTCTTCCACTAAGCCATATTAAAGAGATTTGCATAAATGTATAATTTCTCCCTCTTACAATTTTTGTTTTGAAAAATATAGTTGTTTTCCATAAAAACATACTATTTATGTTAATATGTAATGAATTTATTATAACACTTAAGTGAATTTATAATCATTTAAATTTTTGTCTTAACTTTTAATTTGGTAAATATCAATAGTTATAACCCACATAAACAAAAATTATTACCACAAAGAGCTTTTAGGAGTGTAAAGGTAAATCCTGAGACCAAAAAGTTTGAGAACCAATCAAAAGACCAAGTTTAACATTAATTCTATCCCCGAATATTTTGCTCTTATGTTTCTTTACATTCATCTTCATCTTCATTTTAGAAATCACTACTACTTTTTTGTCAATTGCTGAAAACATGGTTCTTCCAATGTTTGTTATTTTCTAGGAGCAAAGTTCCGGCATTTCAGTCATTTGCTCCTTTTAATGACATAATATAGGCTACTGACATAACAGAATATTTTAAATTGATATTCTGAGTAGTTCATTCTATTAGTAAAGATCACCCTTACCTTTATAATATCTGGATTATTGGCTAGTCTTAATACTTTGCATGCCTTTGCTAATCCAATTCCACGCAGTGATGGGAGATAGTCACAGCCTGAAAGAATGCACATGTAACGGAACTTCTCTTCTGTGAATACATCCCCAAGCTGTTTGCACATTCCTAGCCGAGCCTGATCAATTTCTAGTCCGTTTCCAAACTGGTCCATTTTTAAAATCACCTTCAAAAGGAAGGGAAACTGTTAACACCTGGAAGGGCCACTTTTATTTGTCATTAATCCATGACAATAATTCTAAAAATATTTCTTGTTCTTCATTCACTGTTAACACTGAGAATAGGAGTTATAGGCTGGCATGTTAACGATTATGAATTTGAAAATAAATTAAACTGGAGCACAGAATATGACCAGGACAAGGCGATACAGCCGGGACTCAACTGTCCTGAGTCTGATATAAAGAAAGCTCTTTCTGTACCTTTCTACTTCCTGTTTACTTCACAGGGTTGTCATGATGATCAAATAGTAATGCATATAAAAAACATTTTTTCCTTCTCTCTCACTTTTACATTTTATTTATTTATTTATTTTTATTTTCTTTTTGAGACAGAGTCCACTCTCTTGCCTGGGCTAGAGTGCTGTGGTGTCAGCCTAGCTCACAGCAACCTCAAACTCCTGGGCTCAAGTGATCCTCCTGCCTCAGCCTCCCAAGTAGCTGGGACTACAGGCACGCGCCACCATGCCTGGCTAATTTTTTCTATTTTTAGTTGTTTGGCTAATTTCTTTCTATTTTTAGTAGAGATGGGGTCTCGTTCTTGCTCAGGCTGGTCTCGAACTCCTGAGCTCAAGCAATCCTCCTGCCTCGGCCCCCCAGAGTGCTAGGATTACAGGCATGAGCCACAGCACCCGACCTCACTTTTACATTTTAAAGTAACCCTTTTTCTTATTATTAATACATGTTTATTGCATTAATAGAAAATCTGGAAAACACAGGAAGAAAACAGAAGTTGCCCATATTCCATCATTTATCACTATTTATTACCCAGCTTGATATAGATCCTTCTAGTCATCCATGAAAATAAATAATATAGGCATTAACAAAAATGAGATCATCCTATAGTTTTGTATGTTAATTTCTCCCCTTAATAGCTCATGACAAAGTTTTCCATTAAACAGTTTCATACACAATTCTAAATAACTGCAAAACTTCCCATTAGCAGATTAAGTTAATCCATCTAACTTAATTAAAAAATATACGACATATGTTATCATTATTATTTTTAATTTTTTAGAGATAAGAGTCTTGCTCTGTCACCCAGGCTGGAGTACAATGGCATGCTCTTAGCTCACTGTAACCTCAAACTCCTGGGTTCAAGTGATCCTCCTGCCTCAGCCTCCTGGGTAGCTAGGACTATAGGCATCTGCCACCACACCTGGCTAACTTTTTATTTTTTGTAGAGATGAGGTCTTGCTATGTTGCCCAAGCTGATCTTGAACTCCTGGCCTCAACCAATCCTCCAGTGTCAGCCGCCCAAAGTGCTGGGGTTACTGGTGTGAGCCACCAAAACCCTCCAACCTTAAGGGCTTACTCTGAAAAAATGTCCAGATTACACAAAAGTTAAGCAGCAAAACACTTCTTTTCATTTTTAAATAAAATAATTAACATTATAAAACTAGATGGTAATTATAGATATTCAATAAAGTAAATAATTATTCCTGTAAAGGAAAAACTTCAGCTCCTTGATTTATGTATACCACTTCTACCTACATAGGAAAGTAGTTGTTACAGTTAAGTACCTTTTTACAGCCGAAAGCTAGGAGGTCAGAGTCCTCTGTAATTATAGCTTGGACAATACCAGCTTTGTTGAGGTAGGCCAACTGCGCATCAGCTTCATATGGAGCCACGAGGCAATCTACTCCCTGAGACCGAGCGACCTGTGGGAGAAGATCACAGTGAGTCTCCAGCAGGGCATCTGGAAAGCACTCAACAACTTCCTGTTTCAAAACCGCTTCCTTACTAACCTCAACATACACATGCTAATATGATTTTCGAGAAATCATTTCCTTTGAAATAGAGTTTTTCTAGTATACGTTGAAATAATCATGTAGCCATTAAATTAAAAAATAATTGATAAATTTGGAGAAAAATATTGCTACACATACTGGAAAAAAAAATAAAACCCTACGAGCTACAAAATGAATAATTTCAAATTATATAAAGCTTCCAACTTAACAATGATTACATTCCAAAAAGTATACAAGATATTTGTTTGGAGCTTTGAATATAATTTCTCCATAAAAATAAACAGGTTGTCCCGTCAGTCAGTATCTGACACCATACCCATAAAATTATAGACCCTAATCACTATGCTTAAACCAATGCACCGTGGGCAAATACTTTTAAAATAACCTTGCCAAGAAAAACAGTCCCTATCATAGCCTCTGTCTCAAAATCCCGGCAGTTGGAATAGGAACTTCCTTGTCCCAAATCATGGGGAATAGTTCCAAAGGCCTGAGGAGAGGCTTTGGGAAGCAAAACATGGGGAAAGAGGAATCAAGTTCCTGCTACTATCAATACTGGTGACAACCCGCAATCTGCTGTTTTTCTCGGTTTCTGTTTGCCCAGCAAGTGTCCTACTCTCACCCTTTTACACCACGATTTGTGTACAACTGGGGTTTCTTCTCTACTTCCGCACACAGGCAGCCTCTCTTCCTGTGGCTACAAAGAGCACACATTTCCCCTCATTCTTCACACCTTCTCCCACACCCCATCCTTTCCCTCAGCCTTGACCCGTACAGAAAGAGCAGAGAAATAGTCACATGAAAAACAGCCCAAATAAGAATTTTAGTGCTTATTTTAACTCAGGAACCAAATGGCAGGACTATAAGCTAAAAAAAGCTGATGCTGCCTTTATCATCATGCTTTTACGAAGTAGTTTGAACACAGGCCCTAAAAAAAAGGGGAACATGAGGCTGGGACTATGGGCACGTTGACATTAAGATTTACAGCAGGCCGGGCGCGGTGGCTCAAGCCTGTAATCCTAGCACTCTGGGAGGCCGAGGCGGGTGGATTGCTCAAGGTCAGGAGTTCAAAACCAGCCTGAGCGAGACCCCGTCTCTACTATAAAAATAGAAAGAAATTAATTGGCCAACTAACATATATATAAAAAAATTAGCCGGGCATGGTGGCGCATGCCTGTAGTCCCAGCTACTTGGGAGGCTGAGGCAGCAGGATTGCTTGAGCCCAGGAGTTTGAGGTTGCTGTGAGCTAGGCTGACGCCACAGCACTCACTCTAGCCTGGGCAACAAAGCGAGACTCTGTCTCAAAAAAAAAAAAAAAAAGATTTACGGCGACAAAGAAAGAAGCTTCTATGCGGCAGCAGATGAAGCATAGAAGTCAGTAGGGTTCCTGAGGCCATGAGGATGGTTCAACAATCTCTGACCATCATTCGAGAGTGAAGCTTACGGTAAGCATCGAAGACTATGTGAGAGTGGGGTGAGACCGAAACCTTCATGAATTGTCCCTTTCGTCCCCATGGGACATGCCGACACAGTTTATCTATGAAAGTCACCTTTCTCAAAAGGAAGAGCCTCACGTATTCCTTAGAATTTTTCCACTGGAAAGTGCTGGACTCCAATATCTAATGATACTGTTTCATTCTTCCTTCACTATCTGCCTTTTACCTGAGGTTAGGTCTAGAACAATTTTCCTCCTCTTGTTTTCTTACTCTCCGATTATAAACAACTTACAAAACTAAGCCATTTGTTCCTTTGGCTTCATTTTTTAGTCACTTACTTTAATTACTTTGTGGGCCATTGCATGTGTGATATTGATAGCTCGGGTAAAACATTCTCGGGCTTCTGAGACTTTACCCTCACGAAGAAGCTGCTTTCCCTTAAGAAGATTGGCTTGTCGTCTTCTGTGAGGCAAGCACATTTTTTAAATATAAAAAAAAATTTAAGAGGCTGACTCAAGAAACTATAATAAAACCATAATTCAAGAAACTTTCCTACAATTACAAAAAGTTTGGCTTATTTGAAAGTGCACACAGGTCCTTGAGAATATTAATCTAGATGCTTTGGGCTTCTGGGCATAAAGAACAAGTGATTTATTGCACACACATAGACAAGATTACCATTAGATTTTTCCACAGCAATGCTTTATGTCAAAAGAAAATGCAGTAACTAAGATACTTTTAAAAATAATGAAAATAACCTAGTACACGCAAAACGTTTAAGGAAATTCGTTCATGTACTAGGCTATAAAATAAGCCTTCACAAATTAAAATTTTATTTATTTATTTTTAGAGACAGGGTCTCACTATGTCACCCAGGCTGGAATGCAATGGCTATGTACAGGTGCGATCATAGTACATTATAGCCCTGAATCCTGGGCTCCAGCGATCCTCCTGCCTCAGCCTCCTGAGTACCTTGGACTAAAGGCATGTACCACTATGCCCAGCTTAAAATTTTAAAAAATTGGTAACCTACAGACTACAACATTTGACCTTAGTGCAATTAAGTTAGAGATTAAGTAGAGAATTAACTTACTCTCTTCTGGACTTTTCTACTTCCTTTTTAGAAGGTAAAGTACAGCCATCAAATATGAGGATAGGCTTGATCCCGTGAGATAGTAACATGTTTAAAAATTTCATACAAAATCCTACATACCTATGGAAAAAAAAAAGAGAAATGCATTTAAACACTTTGTCTTTCTTAAGGTAATAACTTTTGCTCTATTTTAAACCAGATGAGACAATTCTGAATAAGGTTTTTATTTTGTTTCTTAAGTAAATGTTTTCCGAGAAAATGGAAATTTTAACTTATTAGACTTGGGTTCAAAGCCTGCCTTGGATGTTATTATGAGCCATGTGATGTTGGTAGGTTACTTGACACTCCAAACCATGGTTTCCTATCTGTAGATTAAAGAGCTTTGACATCTCGTCTAATTCTGTCATTTTTAGTTCCAAATCTGGTCTTCTTCCTCCATTTTTTAATTTTGAAAACTTTCAAATCTATTGAAAAGTTGAAAGAATACTACAATAATCACCTGATTCCTCCAATAGTATCATATCACACTTAGGAAATTTAACAGTGACACAATACTAGCTAATACACAGTCTGTGTTAAAATTTGCCCAATTGCCCCAATGTTTCTTATATCCAGTAGTATCTTGGTAAATGTCTAACAAGTAGTTCTGGGGGAAGGGGTGCCTGGTTTTCCTGACATGAATATTCCACAATGGTGATAAGCGACCAACATGGAGCCAATGAAAGGTAAGTTGAGAGGAGATGGTATACAGTGAGCTCATATGAGCTGGCTCCAGCACACTACTGTTATTTTTCCCAAATCCAGGATCTAATCACAGATCACATGTCGTATTCAGTTTTTTTACTATAACAAATCAATTAGCAAAAACACCTGCATTTATAACACCCATCATTTAATAAAGGCTATTTTAGTTCAAAAATAGAGACAGAAAAACATAATCTTAAAAGATAACCTTTTAAATCAAATATGCTCTTCTTAATGACTACATTAAGTCAAATAGTCATCAAATAGTCATCAAATATGACTTCTAATGACTATATTATCTTTAATTTTCTATTCGTTGTAGATCAGTGACAATGAACCTGCACTGGCATAGAACAGTGATTGGGACCTGCTGATTATCAAGCAAAATTTAGGAGAAAGCAAATATGCAATTATGATGAAATTTTAAAGTACATTTTTTTCTTTGCTAACAGGGATTAGCAGTGTGTTTTCTGCACCCAAAAATGGATGTCTGAAATCATCATGGATTTTCAAAATATTGTTAAAAAGTTTATCTTATATAAAGAACAAACGAAACAATCTTTGGTCTTTGTCCATCTGCTTATTACGACAAATGAAAAGTAGGCCTATATCACAGGTGGAAGTCATCCCTGATTCAAGCAATATTATAAAACACACTCACTTCTGGCATGGAGCCAAAATAATTTGTTTCTGGAAAAATAACATTGTAAGTCTCATTCTTAATTATCAAAGAATATGTAAGGTCCACATTTACCTATCAGTAGGTTCACCTTTGGCTAGTTTTTCAGCACAAGCAATAGCTCCTTTGTGAAGCCAGCAATATGTATCCACAGCTACTACCTGCCCTTTATACTTCCTCACATGGATGGGTTCAGAGGCTTCTTTGATAAATTGTAGCAATCCTTGTATCCCCATAGTGCCAAATTAACTACATGATATAAGAGGAGAAAGAGAAAACAAGGGTATTTAAAGCAAAATATATTTATCAGAAAGTCGGAGAAAAATAAAAGGAAAAAACATTTGATATAGAATTCGATATAGAAACTGTTATTGCTTAGATATTTGACAATCATTGCTCTTTAATATTTTAACTGGGCTCCTCCCTGTCAAACAATTTTCATAGTCTAGAATTCACTAACACTAATGCCACTTGGTAGTTGCTTAATGGTTACTTTTCAAAGTGCTTTCACGTTTAGAATCATCACGTGCTCCAAACTCTTAACCAAATGCCAGGCACACAGAAAGTGCTCAAAAAAGTCTCTCCTCTCTTCAAAAAGGCTTCGTTAACATCTACAAAACTGCATGCTATGGCATCACACTGCCTCTACAAAAGCCATTATAAGGGCCAACATGCAAATTTGCATAGTAGAAACTCAAAACACTTTGTAGGAAGGTAGGCATTTCAATTAAAAAAATAAAACAAATGAAATAATCAAATAGAATTATAGAAATGAATCTGTACTTTTTTAGGACTGAAATTCACTGCCATCAGAATGCATTATTCCAAGCAATAAACATTATGGTCATAAGTAGTGGTGGTGCCTAGGGGGCAATTCCATCAGACTCCCCAAAGCTATACCCTCAAAGAAATGTGAAACTGCCTACTATGCAAATATAGCTTCAAGACAAGTGCTTTAACTTCCCACTCTCTTCAAGTAACAGCCACCTAAGCCCTTTCTACACAGAAATCTATAACTGCCTCAGCCCTTTCTGAAGAAACTACTTCCCCCCACTCTATGATAAAAAGTCAGCAGTGGGCACTAAGCAGTTGCTTAGCATTTCATAATACGAACCTCTCCTACCAAACATCAAGGTTGGAAGAGAGGCAAGAAAGAAAGTACAGGATCAGAAGTCAGCCTTACCCTGTTCACTCCTTACCAGAGTTGATGCTGTAGTCCAGCAGTTCTCAAATTTCAGAGGTTGGCAGGTTCTCAACTCCACTCCCAGTGACTTGTGATTCACTAGTACTGGAGTGAGGCTAGGGACTCAATTTTAAATTTAATTCGGACGCAGGTGGTCCTCGGGCCACAGTGTGAGAAAGCAATTACTCTTACTTCACAGATAACGTCTAAAAAGAGTTTTCTTTCACTCTGAGGAAAACGGACATAATAAACAGTTCGTGAAACTTACATGAGTAAGTTTCTTCTAGGCTAGGTATTAATTAATATATATCCTTGAATAAGTATTTCCTCTTTAGCATAGTAAGAATGACTGAGTGCCATATGGCACATATCTGAAGATCACATGTGGCACCAGAAGTAAGAGGAACAGCAGCAACTTCACCACTTTACTTCTTCCTCTCGGAGACGTGCAGGCGTAGCCCGTAAGCCCATTCCAGACAATACGTTTCCTTTGGCCTGCACAACATTAAGGGGAAAATGTACTTGTCAACATTCAAAAGCGGGGAGACTGCATGTAAAAACCAGGCTACCAGCGTCTGTGGAAACATGTGAGAAGCCCCTCAACCCTGGCGCCAGCTGCAGCAGGGAACCGTCTGCTTTTTAAGGAGCGCGAACTCTCCCTCCGGCTCTGAATTGCAGCTCTGGCTGGCCCCACGTTCCCTCGGAACCAAACGACACATACTCCGCTCGGAGTGACCAAGCCAGACCCTCTCCTCCCCTTCCTGGAAGACCCTGAATCCCAACAGGAGGGACAGACGTGACGTGCAGATCGGCCCCCGCGGGAACCCACCCGTTAGCCTTCTCCGCACAGCCCGCTCCCCGACTTTCCAAGGAGGGCTCTCCCAGTCCGCTGGAGGGGAGCCAGCCGGGGGTGCAGAAACCCGCCCCCGACGCCCCTCACTCACTTTGGCCAGAGCAACCGAGGCCGGCGGCAGAGAACACCAACAACTAGGCGGCAGCCGCCAGCTAAGGGCCCGACCTTTCAATTTGCGCGGGATCACCCACGGTCCCGCCCCCGGACGTGACGTTAGCGCCCCGCGACGCCGGCTCCTCCTCCCCCGACCCGCGGCCTCCCGCTCGTCAAGTGGCGGGTCGTGTGCCCTCCGCTTCAGTGGACGTGACGGCGGCCCGCTGCGCTACGACTCCGGCCGCAGCTGCCAGCACGAGCTCAGTGCGGCCTCCTGAAGGAGCGGGCAGAGCCGGGGCTGCAGGTCGATGGGGGAAAGACGCCGCGGAAGTTGGTAGGTGTCGCTCTCGCCAGGGCTGCTGGGAGTTGTAGTTCTCTTCGGACTGCGGCTTCCATTCTGGGAGGCTGAAGTTTAGAGGGCGCCGCCACGTGTTTGTGCTGAGGTTTTTAAAGCCTGGAAAAGGAGCCCTGTTAGAATTAGTTCCTCGGTCCCACTCAGCACCGTCAGTTCCACCTCAATTCTTTCATTCTCTCTAAAACACTAAGCCCAGTCATCTCGGTACAAATCGAAATGGAGTTCAGTTCATGCTGGGCTCTTTTTCCTGTTGCAGTAGTATTATTGGTTAAAATCCGTCCCTGCCTTTGCCTAGGAACTGGCTTAGTTTGATTTTTGACATAAGTCAGGGAAAATTTTACCTATATAACAAAACAATCTTGAGGAAATAGGCCTTAGAGTGGACTGTAGTGGCCACTTGGGGCTGAGTTTCTAGTCCTCATAATACGCAGACCTGGTTGCCGTTCTCATCTCATAGGAATATTGTGGTGAAAACATTTGGAAAGAACCTTAGGCCAGACCACAAAGTATGTTCTGGACCCAGAGATCAGCAGGAATGATATAATAATTCAGACTCAATTCAAGGAGTTGAAGGGGAAGAAGTGAGTACTTTGTTTAAAATGTTCCCCATTTGATTATCTTCTCTACGTGTTTCTTTCATGCTGCTTTTTAAAGTCTTTTCATAATCAGTCTAACATCCATGACACCAGTACATTACCTTAAAAATTGTCGAAAAGGTGCCATTTTGGGGGAATGTGTTTAGATAAGCAAGGTTGTCTCCTCCCCAGTTCTGTAGAGCGTAGACTAGGAGAGACGGTGAGAAAAGTTATCTTCTCTTTCTATTCCAGTGGCTATGATAGATCTCACCCTGAACCCGCTTAGAGCAAACTCTAAGGGAGAATGGGGGACAGTTTCAAACTAGAGTAAAGAGGAACTTAAATGTGGTCAGTTTGTGCTTGTGGAGAAGTTTTATAGTCATTGGACCCCTCAGGAATAATAACTGCTTCGATACCTTGGACCCAACCAAGAATATGCCACCATGGGGGTCTCAGAAAGGAACTCCCAAGTCAAAAAGGTGCCCATTTAAGCCACACTGAATCCACCATAAAACCGACATAAGAAGTTGTTGCGCTACAAACAGCCCAGTGTTTACTACTAATTTGACTCCCAAGATTCCAGACTGGGTTCTTGGCTGCAGCTTTCTAAGACAGAAATTAAAAAAGAAAACATTAGTTTTAAAAAATTGGCTAGGCATGGTGGCTTACACTTGTAAACCCAGCACTTTGGGAGGCCAAGGAGGGAGAAGATTGCTTGAGCCCAAGGATTTGGGACCAGCTTGGGCAATATAGTCAGATAATAGTTTGCTCTCGCCAGAGCTGCTGTTCTGCAAAAAAAATCTTTTAAAAAATGAGCTGAGTGTGGTGGTGCACACTTGTAGTCCTAGCTACTTTGGAGGATTGCTTGAGCCCAAGAGTTCAAGGCTGTAGTGAGCTATGATTACCCCACTGTACTCTAGCCTGGGTGACACAGCAAGACCCTGTCTCAGAAAAACATTTTTTTTTTCACTGAACAGAATATTTTTACTCTTTGGGAGGATAAAACTATTTGAATCAATTTGTGCAGAAATTTACTACATGCCTTAGGTATGCCTGTCAGTGCTAAGTGTTGTGAGGACACAAAGAGTTGGCCTCTATTTTCAAAGAACTTAGGATTTAGTTCTACAGACAAAACACATGTTTCATCAAAAAGTTAAATCATAAATAATGATGGTATGTTATTGAATTCTGAAGTTAATGAGATAGCCCATACTTTTTTAGTTTAAAATGCAGTTCTGGTGTTACCAGTTCCCAAATGTGTTTCCTGAACTGGATGTTTGTTCAACATACACAAGCATCCTGTGATCACTCTTTTGCCTTGATACTTCTCATACTATCACTGTATTTTAATTGACTTTGCCCTCCACTAGTCTGAAAACTGTTTGAGGTTGGGTTGCCAGATTTAGCAAATAATAACATAGGATACCCAGAAATTTGAATTTCAGATGAACAATAGTTATATTTTTAGTATATCTAATGCAATATTTGGGACATAGACAAAAAAAAATCCATGTACATCTGAAATTCAAATTTAACTGTGCATTCTGTAATTTTATATGGCACACTTACCTTGAGGATAGAGGTTATGTCTATGAATTAGCATATCCCAGGTGTTTAGCACTAATGGTGATTTAAAAAATCTAAATTTGTAGACTAATAAATAAATGTCCTAGGTATGGCACCATGAATTCTGGGTTTACTGGGCAGCTCTTACCTTTAAGTATTCTATCTTGTTGAAAGATCAGATACCCTCATTTTTTATTTGGAAAATACTGCCTTTATTATTATAAGAGCAATGTTTTCTAATGTGTGCACCCTAGAGCAGATAGTTTGGGGTCCTAGTGACAGTTAGGGGCCCCTCTGGATGGCCTCCTACCTTTGCCTGGTTCCAGGCAGGGTTGCTAGAACCACAGCTGAGCAGCATCTCCTTCCATGTGCACACTGATGCACACACCAGTACTTTCTGAGAAGAGACCTGGGAGTAGGGGTTTGTTTCAGTTAGCAGCTTTTTCCCAAGCCCAAGTTCCCTCCAAACCAGAAAGACATGGAACTGGAGACAGCCTCAAGTGCTGGACAAGTCAGCATCTTATTGTCATCAAGGTACGTTCTGTGTTTTCATTGAACACAATATGAACAAGTATTCAAAACAGGATGCTTCAAGTGTAAAGGTGAAGATGATGAGGGAAATGTGAGCAGCGGTGGTGATGTTACATAGACAGGGACCAGAATACCCCTCTTTTCTGATTGTTCATTGACAGCTCCCATTTTCTGATTGCGGAACTTATTTTGAGATGCTCACTTTATAGCTCAATTAGATTGATTTTTATTTGCATTCAATTGTTTTTACATTTTAAAATATTTTAATTGAGGCCAGTGCAGTGGCTCACGCCTGTAATCTTAGCACTCTGGGATGCTAAGGCAGGTGGATTGCTCAAGGTCAGGAGTTCAAGACCAGCCTGAGCAAGAGCGAGACCCCCATCTCTACTATAAATAGAAAGAAATTAATTGGCTAACTAAAATAAATATACGTATATATATATATAAATTAACCGGGCATGGTGGCACACGCCTATGGTCCCAGCTACTCGGGAGGCTGAGGCAGGAGGATCGCTTGAGCCCAGGAGTTTGAGGTTGCTATGAGCTAAGCTGATACCATGGCACTCTAGCCTGGGCAACAGAAGTGAGACTCTGTCTCAAAAATAAATAAATAAATAAATAAATAAAATATTTTAATTGAATAACTTTGTTTTCATTGTAATTTTACAGTTACTTCTATTATGTCAAGTGATACTTACAGTGCTAACATGTAATTTGTTTTTAAATTTAAGTTGAAAATGAGTCGATTTAAAGAAAACCTATTAGTAAATAGTAGGACAGGTGTTTTGCACTAATGGTAAAGATGAATAAGTAAAGTTTGCAAAACAGTCATTTCTCCCTTCTTTAAAATAACCCTTCAGCTATCACCTGATTTCTCTGCTCTCCTTATAGTAAAAATTTTTAAAGGATTTATCTATACTTGCTATCTCAAATTCTTCCATTTACTGTTGTATAATTTTTCTTTTTTTAAATGGAAATAAAATGTACACACAGAAAAGTGCACAAATCTTAAGTGAGTTATCACGAAGTGAACATGCTATATTACCTCTACTCCGTCCTCCCAGAAGACCCTTTGTCTCTTTTTTCCAATCACACAGATCTCTGTCCTCCCAAAGGCAACTACTACTCTGTCTTATTGTTGCATATATTAGTTTTGCCTTGTTTATAAAATTTCTACAAGTGGAATCAGCAGTTTTCATTCTTTAGCATTTGGCCTCTTTTACTTGACATTGTGAGATTCATTCATATTATTGAGAGAACCTATGTTTGTCTTTTTTCTTTTTCATTTCAGTGTAGAATTCCATTATATAAGTGTATTATAATTTATTCATTCTACTATTGATAAATATCTGCGTTGTTTCCATATTTTGTCCATTAGTAGTAATGCTTCTGTGAACATTTTCATGACTTCATGTGCAGGGGACTTCAACTTCTACTACTTTTTCCCACTCTACTTTAGCCACGTTTGCCTGCTTGTCATTCCTGGAACATGCCAGGTGCCCTTCCACTTCCAGGACTTTGTATATGCTGTTCCTTTTGCCCAGGATACTCTTCTACCAGATATTCACATGGCTTTGTCCTTTTTCTCTCAGTGAGGCGTTCTCTAACCATGATATTTTAAATTGCAATTCCTATCCCTACTTTGCAACACCGTATTTTCCTTTCCCTGATTTATTTTTCTTCATGATACTTGCCACAATTGGGCATGTTATTTATTTTAGTTATCTATAGTTTATTGACCATATCCCACCCCACTATAATGAAAGCTCTGTAAGGACAGAGATTTTTTTCTTATCTTCTATAACATTGTCTGTCACATAATAGACTCCAGTACACACTGGTTTAATGAATGAATAAATGAATGAATATTGAAATTAGCCAATAGCCTGCATCTGAAATAGTGACTAATATTTTTAAAGCTTAGACATTTGGGTAATATAGCTATTTGCAAAGCTGTCTTATAGTGAAATTAAATAATTCAGAAGTTATCACCATGAATATTATTTAAATAATCTAGGACATAGAATGTAGGAAGAACAAATGTAGGTTCTTGTTCCTTACTCTGGTGGAAAAATGATTTTCAATAGCCTATCTATTTTTCCTTTGCAAAAAAATCTATGTAATGCATTTATGTAGCATGACACTATTAAAAAATAGTACAGCTGGCCCTAAAATATACATCTTGGAGAAACTGGCACAGGTATTTGGAAAAGCTCTCTTCCCAATGATTGAAACATTAGCATCAACATTATCTATATATGTATCTAAATAATAAAATTTACTATAAGAGTCCTGAATTATGACACTTAAGAAGCACTTAGTATGTTTCAGGTTGGTTGTACATGTTTTACACACTTAATTTATTTAACACTCATAACAATACTATGAGGTTGGTACATTTATTATCCCCATTTTACAAATGAGACAACTGAATAAAATGGGATCTGTAATTTGGCTCTAGAGTCTGTGCTTTTAACCACTACTTTTGGATGGCCATTATATGTATTTATCTATATCATATTAACATTTCTGAAGTTATCAATGTACTGATCTCCATTAGATGATTTAGGGAAAAGAAAAGAAAGGAACAACTTTTTTTTTCTTTTTTTGAGACAGGGTCTCACACTCTTGCCTATGCTAGAGTGCAGTGGCATCATCATAGCTCACTACAACCTCAAGTTCCTGGGCTCAAGCTATCCTCCTGCCTCAGCCTCCTGAGTAGCTGGCATTACAGGTGTGCACCATCACACCTGAATAAGTTTTTCTATTTTTTTTGTAGAGATGGGGTCTCAGTGTTGTTCAGGCTGGTCTCGAACTCCTAGCCTCAAGCGATCCTCTTGCCTCAGCATCCCAAAGTGCTAGGATTACGGGCATGAGCCACTGTACCTGGCCAGGAATAACTTTTATACACTCTCAAATAGCTCCGGAAGATACCTATTGTTACCTCATTTACAGAAGATAAAAAAAAAAAAACAAAAAACTGAAGCAGAGAGAAATAGGTAATGCTGCCATAGTCCTACATTGCTATACGATGTGACTCAAATGTGATTCAGACTAGACCTGGCTCCAAAAGTCTGTATTCTTCACTATGACACCTCGGTGGGGGAAGAACAGGTGCTACCCAGTGATTAGTTAAGATCCAGAGAAGAGGAGGAATACAAAGTTGCAGCTAATAGCCGGCTGTAAAGGGGTTGTGGATTCAGGAGGGCAGTAGACACAATCCCAACCGAGAATTCTTGGTTCCAGAGATACCTTTTTCTGATCCTGGCCTTCAAAGCTCACTCTCAGGTGAGTTCAAGGTAAATGAGTGGGAGAGAACCTTTGCACACATAGCCAGGCCCATGCTTCCTTCTTGTATGAGATCTTTTATATTAATAAATCATACATCCTGGGCCCAGTGGTTCGGACTGAAGAAATTCCTCTTTCTACTATTGGAGTGGCATTTGTATTTCTCACAATTTTCAGTCGTAACATGACTTTTTCATGGCCCAAGGAAATTCATTCATATCAGTGCTTCAGTTTCTTGGTTTGGAGTTTTGCAAAATTGAAAACACAAAAAGTTCAGAGAATGCTACCTACTCTCTTGGGACTTAGTCATAGGCATAAAATAGATATATTTCTTTTGACTTTATTGGGAAAGTGTGACTTGCAATAGGATATCAGAATAATAGTTCCAAGGTGGTAAACCTGATGAAGGACATTCACTCACCAGATAGCTAGAAGGGACATTTCTGTTGAAACCTCAGGGAAATATAACCTGGAACAATGAAGCAGACATTAATACATCAACACAGTGAGAAAAACAAGCAGCAACGGAATGCTTGCTGAGGAGAAATACAAGATGAAGAGCCTTAGCTAAACAAAGGAGTCTCATTGATTGTAAGGCAAAAAGTGGTCCTTGTGTGCTAAGTGTCAGGTTCCGCGGGAAGCAGCTGCTGTCAGAATGAAAGTGTAATGAATTTCTGTCCATTACTGTTCTTTCGGCCTCCAGGGGACCTTACTCAGCCAGTAGTTCTATTTTCAGAAGCAGAGGATAAACAGATGCTTTAATCCCACCATTTAAAGTCTGATAATACTTTTACCAAAAGCCTGTGGCCAGTTTTTCCATTATTTTTTTGTATATCTATTTGCATATCTACATCTATGTCTCCATAGGTATCTTCTATTTTCCCTTGTATACTACCTCACTTGGTTAAGAGCTTAAGGTCTGGACATACATTACTTGGATTCAAATCTTGGCTATGTAACTTATCAGCTGTCTGTTCATTTGCTGACCTTAGAAAAAATACATCTCTTTATTTTTCATTTGTTAACCTGAAAACTGGGATGAATAATAGACCTAACAGAACTGCTTCATAGCATTGTGAAGATTAAATTAGATAATGTTTGTAAAATGTGTAACACAATGTTTGGATTGTGACACTCAATATTAGCTAAGTGACTAAAAGCCCACAGTACTTAAGTGGGTACAGTGATTTATGCTTTGCCAAGAGCTTTCCCACATGATTTTCATTTGGTCTTCACAAGGTCCTAATCAGCCAGGCCAGTTTGTTACAAATGGGGAAAATGAGACCTCCAGCACCACTCAGTGGCTCACTCAATATCATAGAGCAAGTGGTAGAATCAGAATCTTTTATATACATAGCTATTTTCATCCTTAGATTAATATCCTTTTCACAATCTCATGCTATTTTCCTTTAAAATTAAATTGCTTTTCTTTTTCTTTTTCTTTTTCTTTTTTTTTGTAATTGATTGGGCCAACTTCATTCATAATGAAAGAATCATAATTAGAGCTCTTATCATGTCCCTCAGAAATGACTCAGAAGGAACTGGATTAGTTAAATTAAAATTGTGTCCCAGTATGTTATCATTGATGTCTGAAAACTTGCTGGGATTTAAAAGAAATTTTAGCTACCTAAGGGAAGGAAATTAAATTTTACTAAGCAGAAGTCTTGGTTGTAAAGGACAGAAACCCAACTCAAATTGGCTTTTGTAAAAAGAGAATTCATTGCCCCTGTTATAGGTTGAATTGTGTTCACCCCCTGCCCCTCTAAAAATATCAGGGAGTCCCAAACCCCAGAACCTCAGAATGTGACCCTTTGGAGATAGGGTCTTTATAGAGGTAATCAAGTTAAAATTAGGTCATCAGTAGGGGGGACCTAATCCAATGACTAGTGTCTGATATGAAGGGGTCATTTGGACACAGACACACACAGAGAGAAGATGATGTGAAGAGACACACGGAGGAGATGACCATGCACAAGCCAGAGAAAGAGGCCTGGAGCAGATCCTTCACAGCCCTCAGAAGGAACCAACCCTGCCCACACCTTGATCTGGGACTTCTAGCCCAGGAACTGTGAGACAATATATTTCTATTGTTGAAGCCAGTCAGTTTGTGGCACTTTGTTACAGCAGTCATAACAAATACCTCCTCTTGTACCTGAAAAGTTCAGGAGTAGCTCAAGGTTTTAGGCATAGATGGATCTAAGGGATCAAATGACATCATAGAGACATGTCTCTTCATCTCTTTTTTTCTTCTGTGCCGGTTTTTCCGTATCTCATCAATTCTAAAACTCATGTTTTCCCTTTCTTTTGCACATGTCTGAAAGCAAGATGCAATGCACAATTTCTTCTTACGTTTCTGTATTCTTAGTGGAACATAAAATAATTGTGTGTCTTACAATTAATGGCATTTCAGGAAACTTAAGAGTGTTTGCAGGCAGGCTATTTATGTGGGCAATCCTTGAAGCGCAAAGCTTAATATCTAAGTCACTTAGTGACCCTGGAGCCTTTTCACAGTTGTTTCAGGAAAAGGCCCCAAGCAAATGTTCACTGGCTGTAACTGGTCTGGCTTTGGGCAGATCCGAACCTAGAAAGCAGGGTTGGGGGAAGGGGCAAGTAAATTGAGCACCACTGAACTCACATGGTGTAAGGTTCGTAAAAAGGTGATTTCCCTAAAGGAAATGAAGTTCTATCTCCAGGAGATGAAAGACTGAATGCTTGGAAGGCCTGCGTCATCACAAGTACCTGCCTGTGCCAAGCACAGGTCTTGGTCTTGCTTGATTCTCTTTACAACTCTCATGAAGCAGGAGGTATCGCCATACCAATTTCACTAGTCAGGAAACTGAGGCTCAAAGAGACACAGACCTTTAGGCAGTGCTGAAAATTACCAAATAATGACAGAGTGCTTACAGCGTGCAACATGCCCCCTAGGGCTACAGATACAAGGATGAATATTGTTTTGTGCCCAAGGAGCTCAGAGATGGGTGGGGAGATAGACTCAAAGCACCAAACAGCTTACTATGAAATAGGAATATAATACCATGAAAATATTTACATCTGCTTTGCCAGGAAGGGGGACCCAGTATCAAAAGGGGGTTTGGGAAAGTTTTTTTCACAATCTTTACAAAAGCCTTTCTTACACTTGTGTCAAATTAGAACATCAGAGTACTGGGAAATAGCGATACTATTAAACCTTGTGAAGAGCCTGGAACATAAAAGTATTTATTACATAGTTATGGAGGGAGTGATTAAAAGAGTGAAAGTGAGTCTTGTTTGAAGAGGCTAAATGTCACTGGGACATGGTCTTGCTTTGTAGGTCCTGGGTCTCCAGCTCTGTGTTCATTTCCAGAGTCAGTCAATACATCCAAGGTTCTGTTTCACTTGCTTTCAGCAGATTTACAACAAGGGGACTCGTAGCTCTGAAGTTTGCACTGTCTTTTCCTCTGAACTTTGAACAACATTCTTCTGGTCTTTTTAGCTGTTTCATTTTGAATCATCTGCCTATATTAATAGAAATTTGTTTTTTAAACATTTGTTTCATTTAGCTTTCAAAAAATCATTTAGCAGGTCATGACAGAGCTCTGATTAATTAGTTTTCAGAAATTAAAAAAGTGATGATTTTATAAAATATGTAGATTTCCATAAATCTTTGGGTCTTAATCTATAATAAGGTGATGTATATTTTTCATTTCTATTCTATTATGACTGATGTTTGATGATGAAGTTTAACACAGGACAAGTGAGGGTGGCTGACTTGTTTTCACATCGGTGCCCTCTGGGCTTCCTTGCTCTTGCCTCTCCTACTTTCTGCACTCTCTGTTTTCCATCTGAGAGATGCCCCCCACTCAGTTGTACCTCTGCGACGTCCAGCATCCTCGTTGGTAATACCCGTTGCTCACCACCATGCTTATAAGCCCAGTTACTTTTCCAGAACTAAAATTTGAGTTCATTAAGTATCAGAGTCATTTAGGAGTTGTATTTCTTTTCCATACATATCACCTATGGCTGATCTCTCTAGGCTGAGATATTTCTGCTCACTGGAGACTAGATCATCAGCGACAGAGGCTTGGGCCCAGAAGTGTCTCAGTCACGGTGAACCCACCACGTGCTACTGTGTGTCTGTCTCCATCAGGCGTGAACTTAGGTTTTCCACATCAAAATCCCTGTAAGGCCATGTAGAGGTTTGTAAATCCTCTTCGGCAAAAGCATTTCTGGGCTTGCTTAACCCAGATGTAAGTCCCTTCATCTCCATGCCATTTTGCCTTTATAAGTCTGTCTTCAATAACTCTTCAAATGGTATAATGACTTTTTCTGAAACTTTGGACCTTCAAGTATATGAGTAACTGATACTGGTGAAATGCTGCTATGTAGCTCCCTAGAAATTATCAGAACTACCCAGAAATCCTTTTCTTGGGTGGAAACTGTAGTTATATAAAGCTCCTTTATGCTTGAAAAGAGCACTGGCTGTATTCGTCAAAAATTCCTCGGGTTGAGGCGACCTTTAGAGATTGAACGTGAGCAGAACGCAGACCGTCTATGGCTTCTGTTTTGCTCCCGAGCTGCAGCTCTACTAAAGGATCTGGCTGCAGCAGTGGGAGTCTGATAAACCCCGGGTCTTGCCCACCTTTCTTTTCTCCTGTGTATTTTGTAAAGGTCTGGCTCCTAATGCTCCTAGCAATTACTTTGTCATCCTTAGGTAGTATTTCTGCTGAGACCAAATGTCACGTCCTTCTTTCTCAAATTACCCATTCATTGCAAGTCAAGATGCTCCCCCGTGCCTCCTACATCAATGTGTATTTTCTAATTATATCAGAAATACATACTTTTTGTAATGACTGTGGGAAAATACAGAAATGTCTAAAGAAGAAAACAAAAATTCCCGGAAATATTACTGCAATACTGCTATTCAGAGATGACTGCTATTAACATGATATTGATATGTATTTTTAGTGCTTGCATGGGTATGCATTTTTAAAATAAACTTGGCTTTATAGTATATATAAACAAAATTTTGTATTTTTTCTCATATATCATTATTTCATAAGTGTTTTCCTGTTCAGCAAATATTCTTTGAACATGTTGTATTATTTATTTCTTCATTATGGATATATCATAATGATTTAACTTTTCTCTTGTTGGATGTTTAGTTTTTATATTTGATTGTAAATGATGGACACACTTACATCTTTATCCTCTTATCCAATGACCTACTTAGGATAAATTCCTTGAAGAAGAATTACAGAGTCAAAAGGTTTGATCATCTTTATCTTGACATATACTGCCAGATTGCTCTTCAGAAAAGGATTACCAATTTAAACTACCAACTCTTTATTAGTGCCCCTTTAAATATTCCCCCAATAATGAAAGTTATTTTCTTTCAGCTGTATGATATGAAATGTTATCACACTCTTCTTTTGCATTTTATTTCTTTGAATACTAAGAAGTTGAACATTATATCTTGTGTTTTTTTCCTTATTTGTGTCTGTTTGGTATGTTCCCTATGTTTGTTCATTTTTTTCTAATAGGTTGCTAAGGCTCTTCTTTTTCTTTCCTTCTTTTTCTTTCTTTTTTTTTCCGATGTTAACCCTCAGCTATAGAGGGTTGAGTTAGTGATACTAGTTGAGTTAGTCATTCCCTGTTATCCTGATTTTCTGATTTCTGTTTTACTCCCTGTCACACACATACCTATGCAAGCTTTCTAGTGTGTTTAATTTATATCCTTTCAGTTATATGAGTTGTAAAATGTGTATTTTTGTAAGCATACCTTTTCAATTCACATAAATCATATGGTATTGTGTATTACATTTAATTCCGCTTCTTATTTTCACTTAGCACAGTTCTAATGATTCACCCACGTTGTTCTGTGTGTATCTAGTACTTTACTTCTGATTGCTGCAGAGTGCTGCATTGTGGGTGCTTTTCACCACATTTTGCCGAGGTACGCCTCCAGTGAGGGTCATCCTGATTCCTCCAGGTTTCCTCTCCCCTCTGCCATTGCAAATAATGCATACCCCTGTTCAAGTTTGTGCAAGAAGTGTCTTGGAATACACACATGCACACAGACACAGAATTGCTAGGTCATATACCTAATTTGCCTAAATCTGCCAATTGGTCTTCAGATGGCTACTCAGTCTAAATTCCAACCAGCACTGCATGAGAGTTCCTAAAGATCTCTTCCACACTTACCTGGCCACACTAACAGGTAAAAGTACTCAGTTATTTTTGTTTTAATTTGCATCTTTCTGATTGCTAATGAATCTGAACATCTCTATTTGGGTGTTTTCTTATGTATATTGCCCAGTCATACCTTTTACCCATTTTCCTAGGTGGTTTCTGTTTTTTTCTTGTAGATTTCCAAGTGTTTTAAATGTCCTGCTCTGTTCAGTACTGCTAACTACTAACTACTTGGGTTATATAATTTTAAATTAATTAAATAAAATTAAAAATCCAATTCTTCAGTAGCATGAGCCACACTTCAAGTGCTCAGTAGTCACATGTGGCTAGTGGCCACGATATTAGACAATGCAGATTTAGAACATTTTCCTCCTTGTAGAAATCTCCATTTGAGAGAGAACTGTTCTAGGTATTAGATGCAGATCAGATGTCTTCTCCGGTTCTGTCATCTGTCTGCTAAATTTGCCCATTATTTTTTATTGTATAGAAACCCTCACTTTTGGCGGGGCGCGGTGGCTCATGCCTGTAAAATCCTAGCACTCTGGGAGGCCGAGGCGTGCGGATTGCTCGAGGTCAGGAGTTCGAAACCAGCCTAAGCAAGAGGGAGACCCCGTCTCTACTATAAATAGAAAGAAATTAATTGGCCAACTATATATATAGAAAAAATTAGCCGGGCATGGTGGCGCATGCCTATAGTTCCAGCTACTCGGGAGGCTGAGGCAGCAGGATTGCTTGAGCTAGGAGTTTGAGCTAGGCTGTGAGCTAGGCTGACACCATGGCACTCACTCTAGCCTAGGCAACAAAGTGAGAATCTGTCTCAAAAAAAAAAGAAAAGAAAAGAAACCCTCACTTTTGATGTAAACACATTTATTAATTTTTTCTTCATGATTTGTGCTTTTAAATTTTTGTTTAAAAAGTTTTTTCCACCCTAAATTACCAGTATATTCTATTATATTACTTTCAATTTATTTTTATAGTTTCTTCCCTTTTACATTTAGGCTTGTAGTCTGTCTCAGATTTGTCTTTGTTATTTGGTATTAGGTAGAAATCCAGTTTTATTTTTCTCCATGTGTAACTAAGTTTCTCTAACAATGTTTATTTTTTTTAAATCTGTCTTTTCCCCATTAATTTGTGATGTTATTTGTATTATACAATGCAAGTACTTTATTACGTAAGTTCCCATGAATGCATGGATCTGTTTCTAAATTCTCTTTTCTATTTCATTGGTCAATTTATTTGTTCTTTGCAGTTCATACTTTTTATTGCTATGGCTTTGTACTGTGTTTTAGTATCTGACAGGACAAGTCTTCTCTGTTTACTCTTCTTTTGAAGGGTTGACCTAATTATTTATGAACATTTATTCTTCCAGGTAGATTTTAGAATAAGTTTATTCAGTTTATCTAGAAGAAAACTGGAAGTTTGAATGGGATTGCATTGGATTTAAGTAAACTTAGTTTTTTAACTTGACACCTTAACTTTGGCATCTTTGTAAAAGTAAATCAGCCTATTTAAAACAATTTATTTATATAATCAACGGTGTCTTTTATTAGAGTTTAGAAATTTTCCCACTAGGGATCTTGTATATTTTGCTTAGCTCGATTCCCAAATATTTTATTGTTTTATTTATGTAGATTGTATACCCTTTTTAATTTTTCCAGTTGGTTATTGCTGGGTGTGGAGAAATGCTGTAATTTTTGTAAGTTGATCTTATAAATAGAAACCTTGTGAAACCTTATTAGTTCGTATAGTTTGTTGATTTGTAAAAACTCGTTACATATTAAGAATGCTCACTATCTGTATGTTATGTTTGTTGGAAGTGTTTTCCAGTTTGTCACTTGACTTTTAATTTTGTTTATGATGTTTTTTACGTTTCTAAGTTTTAAAGTTATCATGTAGTCAATTATGTTAATATTATTTTGTGATTTCATTCAATGCATGTGTGCTATTTGGCAAAATGAATGGTATTTTCCTTTCTTTCCTTCTGCACTAGTAATTTGCTTTATTGCTTTACCAAAATGAAGATTTCTACCCAGAATGTCCTCCCAGGTTGACAGAAAGTGTGTTGTCACTTTGTATCCACTAGGGGCCAACACTTGCTTGAAAGAAACTGATGTATCTTCCTAAAATAACTATCTTTTCCTCGTGTGGAAGAAAAGAAACTGGCTGAAGGAAGCCTTACTGAAAATAAGTAATTTTCATTTAAATTAGATAAATGGCAATGATATAGAAGAGTCCAGACAGAAAGACAAGGCTATTATTAAAGGCAATAAATTACATAAAGAGGATTCAAAGTTGTTTGTTAGTGGAAACAATGCAAGCAGAAGATACAAATAAAACAGTTTAAAATTTTTTAAAAAATTTAACTTAGAAGAAAGAGAAAACTGAAATAGAAATACAAAAGGTATAGCTTCTACTCAAAATCCACATAAAGCATCATTAAATAAGAAGTACATAACAAGAAACAGCAATCAGGCCTTTTCTCTGTTTTCCTCTTCTTTGCTCGGAAAGGCCAGGAGGTGGGGCTAATCTTCCCATATTCTGTAGAGTTGCTGCAGATAAGTGAGTAGGGAACAGTTTGCAAACTGGAAAAATCAGTTGTTTTAATTCAGATGCAATCTGTAGGAAAGGACCATGCTGGCCCCAAACAGTCATTGAAAGGTTATCTGTCCCTGGGTCATAGTAACATTCTTAAAATCATATTTATCACTCAAATGAAGAGGAATCCACAAAAGAAGGGAAGGTACAAGAGAAGAAAGGAAGGAGGGAAGGAAAGAAGAGAAGGAGGGAGGGAGGGAGGGAAGGAAGGAAGGAGGGCAGACCAACCAGCAAGACTACAATTCTCTTATCTATGAAAACACAAAAGGACAGCTAAAAACAGTTCTTTACATATAGATGGCTGCTTCTATTTAGACCTGGAAAAAAACTGATCAACGTCAAAGGACAGCCCACAGGCAAAACACTGTGAAAGGCAAGATACTATTATTATTACAAAGGTGCAAATACCAGCTTGGAACTTGACTTTTGAGTGCCCTTTTGTAAGTAGGGCAGCTACATCATATCAAACATAAAAGCTCACATTATAAAAAGAAATTATTTTTATGTCAATTGAAACAAATGCATGAAAGGTTTACGTTTGATTATACAAGGTAAAGTTTTAAAAAAGCAACTAAAGCCCATCTTAAACTTTCCAAATTACATTATAAAGAACTTTCACATTAGTATGTTTTCTGCCTGATTTTACCTTACTACCTATAAAAACTGAGTATGTACCTCAGAAAGAACACATTTACAAATGCAGACTAAGAAACACCATAAAGTAGTTCACAAAGTTTAGTTGTTTAACTTTTAATCAATTAAATTTACATTTATGTATAGGTAATATGTGCACAAAGTAGAAAATGCTATATAACATGATACAAGCCATATATGACAAACCCACAGCCAATATTATACTGAATGGGGAAAAATTGAAAGTATTCCCACTTAGAACTGGAACAAGACAAGGATGCCCACTATCTCCACTTTTGTTCAACATAGTGCTGGAAGTCCTCGCTACAGCAATCAGAAAAGAGAGCGGAATTGAGGGTGTCCAAATGGGAGCAGAAGAGATCAAACTCTCACTCTTTGCTGATGACATGATATTATACCTAGAAAACCCCCAGGATTCAACCAAGAGACTCCTTGATCTGATAAATGAATTTGGTAAGGTCTCAGGATACAAAATCAATACACAGAAATCAGAGGCATTCATATATGCCAACAACAGTAAAAGTGAGAACCAAATCAAAGACTCAATTCCCTTCGAAATAGCAACAAAGAAAATAAAGTACCTTGGAATATATTTAACTGAGGAGGTAAAAGACCTCTAGAGGGAGAACAATGAAACACTGAAGAAGGAAATAGCAGAGGATGTAAAACAGGTGGAAGAATATACCATGCTCATGGGACGGCAGAATCAACATTGTTAAAATGTCTATACTACCCAAAGTGACCTATAGAGTCAATGCAATCCCTATCAAAATACCATCATCATTTTTCACAGATATAGAAAAAATAATTTTATGCTTCATATGGAACCAGAGAAGACCCCGTATAACAAAATCGATCCTACGCGATAAAAACAAAATAGGAGGTATCAATTTACCAGACTTCAAACTATGCTACAAGGCTATAGTAATTAAAACATCTTGGGACTGGCACAAGAACAGGGACATTGACCAGTGGAACAGAACCGAGAACCCAGATATAAAACCATCCTCACATAGCCAACTAATCCTCGACAAAGCAGACAAAAACATAAACTGGGGAATAGAATCCTTATTCAATAAATGGTGCTGGGAAAACTGGATAGCCACATGCAGAAGACTGAAACAAGACACACACCTATCACCTCTCAAAAAAAATCAACTCACGCTGGGTAACAGACTTGAACCTTAGGTGTGAAACTATTAGAATGCTAGAGGAAAATATTGGAAATACTCTTATAGACATTGGCCTAGGCAAAGAATTTATGAAGAAGACCCAATAGGCAATCACAACAGCAACAAAAGTAAACAAATGGGACCCGATCAAATTAAAAAGCTTCTGCACAGCCAAAGAAACTGTCAAGAGAGCAAACAACCAACAGAATGGGAGAAAATTTTTGCAAGCTACACATCTGATAAAGGGCTGATAACTAGAATCTATTTAGAACTCAGGAAAATCAGCAAGAAAAAATCAAACAACCCTATCAAAAAATGGGCAAAGGACATGAACAGAAACTTCTCAAAAGAAGACAGAATAATGGCCAACAAATATATGAAAAAATATTCAACATCTCTAATCATCAGGGAAATGCAAATCAAAACCACAATGAGATATCACTTAACTCCAGTGAGAATGGCCTTTATCAAAATGTTCCCAAACAACAAATGCTGGCGTGGATGCAGAGAGAGAGGAACACTCCTACACTGCTGGTGGGACTGCAAACTAGTTCAACCTCTGTGGAAAGCAATATGGCGATACCTCAAAGCAATACATGTAGATCTACCATTTGATCCAGCAATTCCACTACTGGGCATCTACCCAAAAGATCAAAAGTCAGTTTATGAAAAAGACACCTGCACTCGAATGTTTATAGCAGCACAATTCACAATTACAAAGCTGTGGAAACAACCCAAGTGCCCATCAATTCATGAGTGGATTAATAAAATGTGGTATATGTATACCATGGAATACTACTCAGCTTTAAGAAACAATGGTGATATAGCACCTCTTGTATATTCCTAGATACAGCTGGAACCCATTCTACTAAGTGAAGTATCTCAAGAATGGAAAAACCAGCACCACATGTACTCACCAGCAAATTGGTGTTAACGGATCAACACCTAAGTGGACATACAGGAGTAACATTTATCGGGTGTTGGGAGGGTGGGAGGGGGGATGAGGGGATGGGTATATACAACCACAATGAATAAGATGTGCAACCTTTGGGGGATGGACACGCTTGAAGCTCTTACTCGAGGGGGTGGGGCATGGGCAATATATGTAACCTTAACACTTGTACCCCCATAATACGCTAAAATAAAAAAAATAAAAAATAAAACAAAAAAACAAAAGAGATTTCTTTGAAAAGCATACTGCTCTCCCATCTCCATCCCCATCCCCTGGTCTCCCCAGTCTCACCATCCAGAGGTAGCTCTTATTGCCAGTTTCTTACAATAGATGTGCATGCATTGTTTTTTTTACAGAAATGGTAGCATGCCATACAAATTGTTTCACATCTTGCTTTTCAAAACACCACCACTGACAATAATAACCACTTAACATAACATGATTTGCTCTTCATTTCAGGTCAATTTATTATTTATTTATTTAAGAGATGAGGTGTTGCTATATTGCCAAGATTGCTGAGTCTGGTCTAGAACTGCTGGGCTCAAGCAATCCCTCTGCCTCAATCTCCTTAGTAGCTGGGACTACAGATACAAGCCACAACTCTCAGCTTCTTATTTTAACAAATTATTCCATTGTATGAATGCATCATAGTTGATTTGTCTAGTTTCCCATTGAAAGACAGATTATTTTCAGTCATTGGCTATACAAAACAATAATCCAGTGATTTTTCTCTGTACTTTTTGCTTGTGGGAATATGATTTAGAAATAGAAACCCAGAAAAGGAATTGATGGGTCAACGGTTATGAGCATTTAAATGTGTACAGATACTGCCAAAATTGTCCTTCAGTGGGTTGGTACCAATTGATATCCCTACAAAAAAGGTGCCTTTCCCACCATACTCTCTCCAATATTTTTATCAAATTTTTTGTTCTTTTCCAATATGTTGGGAAGGTAAAAAAAGAATTGTATTGTGGTTCTAATTTGCATTTCTCCCACTATGGGTAAAAGTTCAAATTCTTTCTATTTTAAAACCATTTATATTTTCCATTAATGAGTTACAGAGCATTTGCCCATTTTCCTGTTTTCCTGTTGATTGTAAGACTTACAAAAATTATTTGTAGATTCTTATGTAATATAGAAATTATCCCATTATCTATAATATGGAATTTATCCCATTGTCCATTTTATATGTCACAAAAATTATTGTACTGAGTTTATTGGCAGAAATTTAAAATTTTCAAGTAGCAAAACTATCAATCTTTTCTTTTATGGCTTTTGAGTTTTTTATCAGGCCTAGAAAGTTCTTCCTTACAGACAATTTAACAGTTTTTTTTCCATATTTTGTCCCACTATTTCTATTATTTTATTTTATTTTTTGATCCAGGAAAATTCATTTTGATGTAAGAAATGAGATGGAGTCAGGTGTCATGGCTTATGCTTGCAATCCCAGTGCTTTGAGAGGCCTAGGTGGGAGGATCACTTGAGCCCAGGAGTTTGAGACCAGCCCGTGCAACATAGCAAGGTCTCGTCTCTACAAAAAATGTTAAAAATTTAACTGGGCATGGTGGCATGCTCGTAGTCCTAGATACTTGGAAGGCTGAGGCACGATGATGGTTTTTGAGCCCAGGAGTTCTAGGCTTCAGTGAGTTATGATTGTGCCACTGAACTTCAGCCTGGGTGACAGAGTGAGACCCTATCTAAAAAAAATGAAAAACTAAAAAATGAAGTTGATATCTAGTACTATTTTTTCCCCAGATGGCTCCTTAACAGTCTCCAACCTATGTATTGAAATTTCATCTTTGTCCATTGATTTGAAAGGGCTATTTCTCATAACCTGCCTTCCCATATACATGTATGTCTATCTCTAGACTCTTCTGTTGATTGATCTTTACATCTCTCTTATGTGTATGTACCAGACTGTTTTCATTACTACTGCATTATAATATGTTTTAATATCTGCAAGGGCTAATCCTCTTTTTTTTAGAATTTTTTTTCTGGAACATACAAATATCTTTATTTTCCCCTATGAAATTTAAAACAGCTTACTCAAAAAAAAAAGTTTGTTATTTTTATTGATCATTAAAATTTATATAGTAGTTTAGGGAGCATTTTTGTCATTGTAATACTGAAACTTCGGAGCCAAAACTAAATTAAGTTTTAGTGAAGTCTTACATATCTCTTAGTTTAAATTTTTTAATTGAAAAAATTTTTAATACAGATTTAAAAATTTTTAATGCAGGATTAAAATTGTTTAATGAAAATCTTGCATGTTTATTGTTAAATATATTCCTAAGAATATTTTAACTACTGTTGTATATATCTTTTCTTACATTATATTTATTATTTGTTTGTATATTGCAAAACTATTGATTTTATTTTACATTAATTTTGTACCTAGCCAATTTGCTGAACAATTTTCTTCTTGATTGTAATGGCTTTTGAGTTAATTCTCCTGGAATTTCCAGGTACATAATCACATTATATGAGAATAACACCATTTAAAACTTTGTCTTCATTTTTAAGAAGTAAAATAAGAATACACTAAAAAAAAAATCACACAACTTATCATTTTTGACATAGAACCATAATTTACAAAATAAACATCTGGAATATAAAGGTTGGGTGGATATATTTTTAAATAACCAGAAGAGTGAGAGAGAGAGAGAGAATTTACCAGAAAAAATGGCGATCTTTTGGCAGTCATTAAGAAAATTAGAAAACCTAGTTAATAATCAAATACATATAGTGAACGTGAACGTTATAGGCATTAGCATCTGTTAAATCTTTTATATTATGGTACCCACAATGAACTTTCAGGCTAAATCTCCTTAAAATTGCAACTGACAACAGTCAAGTTATGTGGGCACTTCCTTTAAGCGTCCTCCAGCAGCAGCTAATTAAAAGAGAGTACCTCTGTCCTCTTTTCTGCCAGCAAAGCTGCTGCTAATGAACAGTGATCACTCTGGCCTGCTTCTTATTTCTCTGCAGCTAGAGATAAAAGAATTCTCACTGACTCTTAATAAAAGGAAGGGAAAAAAAAGGTATGAGAGCACTATTGAATTCAATTGAATATGACTCAGTAATGGACTGACTGTTAGCAGAAGATGACAACCCCTTTGCTATTGTCAGGGTGAGCATCTCATCACTGTTGGGAAGCATCACCTTCTAATGGGCCAGGCAGTTTGCCTCACTCTTTTAGAGGCCCCCCTAGCTTAGCTGGCTTGCTTTAAATTGGTATCACTGCCTTGGCAGGCAGCCTGCTCACCTCTTTCCCTGCAAAAGTATTTTGCATTCCATTCACATTTGGCTTCCAAATTTATTTTTACACTTAAAAAGATTGGATGCTAAATATGTCTATTTGAGTGCTAAATGTACTTTACGTGCATTTAAGCTTTTCTGTTAGTCCAGTGAATTCTCCAGACCTCTTTGTATTTGTTTTCATATACACAGAGAGATAACCAATTAGATGGAAGAAAGACAGATACCACTTTTATGGAATTTTAGTTACATAAATGGGGTCATACAATAAATATTGTTCAGACTTGTCCCTTTTTTGTAGTTATTTTATTTTTATTTTGTTTTTAATTTACACATAATTGTACATATGGGATACAGTATGATGTTTCAATGCATATATACATTGTATAAAATAAAATCAATATTCAGCATATCCATCAACTCATACATTTATTGTTTTCTTGTGGTAAAAACATTTAAAATCCTCTCTTCTAGATATTTTGAGATATACAGTAATAATACAATATTACTAATCATATTCATGCTACTGAGCAATAGAACATGGGAACTTATTCCTCCTATCTAATTGTAACTTTGTATACTTCAGCTAATCTCTGTCCATCCCCCCACCTTCCTTCTACCTTCTCCAGCCTCTGGCAACCTCTATTCTGCTCTTCTATTTCTATGAAATCAACTTCTTTAGATTCCACACATGAGTGAGATAATATGATAGTTGTCTTTCTGTGCCTACCTTATTTCACTTACCATAATATCTTCTAGGTTCATCCATGTTGCCACAAAAGGAAGGTTTTCTTTATTTTTTGGCTGAATAGTATTTCATTATGTAAATATACTACATTTTCTTTATCCTACCATCTGCTGTTAGACACTTAGGTTGACTCCTTAACCTCAATATTGTGGACAGTATTGCAGTAAACATGGGAGTATAGTTATCTCTTCAACATACTGATTTCATTTTCTTTGCCTACATACCCAGTAGTGGGATTGCTGGATCGTATGATAGTTCTATTTTTAATTTTGGGGGGAAACTCTATACTGTTTTCATAATGGCTATACTAATTTACATTTTCGCCAACAGTGTGGAAGAGTTCATTCATCTTTCTCCACATCTGCACCAACATTTATTATGTTTTATCTTTTTTAGTATAGCCATTCTGATTGGGGTGAGGTAATGTCACACTGTGATTTTGATTTGAATTTCCCTAATGATTAATGATGTTGAGCATTTTTTCACATACCTGTTAGCCAATTGTATATATTCTTTTGAGAAAGGTTTATTTAGGTCTTTTGCCCATTTTTAAATCTGATTTTTGGTTTTTTTACTATTGAGTTGTTTGAGTTTCTTATATATTGTGGATACTAACCACTCATTGGATACATAGTTTACAAATATTTTCTCCCATTCTATAGGTTGTCTTTTCACTCTGTTGTTTCTTTTGCTATGCAGAAGCTTTGTAGTTTGATATGGTCTCCTTTGTCTGTATATGCTTTTGGGATCTTATTGAAAAAATCCTTGCCCAAACCAATCTCATGAAGCATTCCTTTATGTTTCCTTCCAGTATTTTTTTCATTTTAGGTCTTACATTTAAGTTTTTAATTCATTTTTAATTGATTTTTGTATATGGTGAGAGAAAAGGTCCAGTCTTATTCTTCTGCATGTGAATATCCAATATTCCCAGTACCATTTATTGAAGAGACTATTCTCCAGTGTGTGTTCTTAGCCCCTTTGTCGAAAATCAACTGGCTGTTGGTGAATGTATTTCTGGGCTTTCTATTCTGTTCTATGTGTCTATTTTTATACCAGTGCTACGTGGTTGGGTTACTTTTGTTCTGTAGAATATTTTGAAGTCAGTTATACTCCAGCTTTGTTCTTTTTGCTCGGGATTACTTTGGCTATTCAAGATCTTTTGTGGTGCCAAACAAATTTTAGATTTTTAAAAAATTTCTGTAAAAAATATCATTGGAATTTTGACAGGGATTGCATTAAATCCATAGATTGCTTTGGGTAGTATGGACATTTTAACAACATTAAATCTTCCAATCCATGAGCCAGGAATATCTTTCCTTTTATTTGTGTCTTCTTCAATTTCTTTTAACAATGTTTTATAGTTTTCAGTATAGAACTCTTTCATGTTCTTGGTTACATTTATTCCTAAGTATTTTCTTGTTTCCTGTAGTTATAAACAACTTAGCATTGCACATCAAGGAACTAGAAAAATAAAAACAAAATAAACCCAAAATTAGTAGAAGGAAGAAAATAATGAAGATCACAGTAGAAATAGATGAAATAGAGACTAAAAAATACAGAACGTCAATGAAATTAAAAGTTGGTTTTTTGAAAAGATAAACAAAATTAACAAATCTTTAGCCATACTAAGACAAAAGAGCACAGACTCAAATAAGTAAAATCAGAGATGAAAGAGGAGACATCACAGTTGATACCACAGAAATATAAAAGATAAGAGAAATAATTATATGCCAACAAATTGGATAACTTAGAAAAAATGGATAAATTCCTGCATACATACAGCCTACCAATATTGAATCATTAAAGAACAAAGAAAATCTGACCAGATCAATAATGACTAAGGATATTGAATAAGTAATAAAATGTTTCCCCTCAAACTTCTGCCAAGAACCTGATGGCTTCTCTGCTGAATTCTGTCAAACATTTAACAAAGAGCCAATGCCAATTTTTCTTAATCTATTCCAAAAAAATTGAAGTGAACAAGAATACTTCCAAACTCATTTTATGAGGCCAGCATTACCCTGATACCAAAACCAGACAAGGACACAACAAAAAAAGAAAACTACAGGCCAATCTCCCTAATGAACATAGATTCAAAAATCCTCAACAAAATACTAGCAAACAAACCAAATTAAATACCACATTAAAAAAGTTCATTCACTGTCAACAAGTGAATTCACCTCAGGGATACAAGGATATTTCAATATACATAAATCAATTAACATGATGCAATACATTAACTGAATAAAGAACAAAAACCATATTATCATTTAAATAGTTACAGAAAAAGCTTTGACAAAATTCAACATTCCTTCATGATAAAAACTCTCAACAAATTAGGTATAAAGGGAATATACCTTAACATAATAAAAGCCATGTAACAACAAACCCACAGCTCCTATATAAAGATCTGGAAGAAGACAAGGATGCCCATGTTTGTCACTTGTATTCAACAAAGTACTGGAAGTCCTAGCTAGGGTAGTTAGGTGAGAGAAAGAAATAAAAGCCACAAAGTACTTTAGAAGTCCTAGCCAGGGAAGTTAGGCAAGAGAAAGAAATAAAAGCCATCCAAATTGGAAAGGAAGGCATTCATTGCATTATATTTAACTCCCTTTAACTTATGGTAGGTAGCCAGAATTCAGAATGAGGATAGTAACGCCAGAATCTGTGTTTCACCCAGAGCTAGAAAAGTTCATAGTAGAGCAGGATGCACCCTGTGGCATTTGAATTGGGAGCTGTGAAGAGGGCCATCTATGTTTGGCTTTGATGGCATTGGTGAGTGGGCCGACACAAGGGAGACCTGGAGAGAAGCCACAGTAGTTGGTTTTTAACTTCAAATAGTCAGATTTAGTAACTGTAACATTGGAACAAAATGACAAAAATGGTTCTATTTATTTTCATAATCCTGAAAAGTCCTGGTACTAATGCTGATATTACTAGCAGTATTTTATAAAAAGTTACCTTGATTATGATGCTATCATCTTCTACAGTTTGTCCTGAGAAAATAACGAAACTGAGAGAAAGCCAGGCTAAGGACTGTTGTGCTTCTGCTCTTCTAGCCTAAACATCTTTAACAAGGATAATTTGGGGAAGAAGTTAAAATAGATTATCCTATGGGAGAATAGTCTATTTCTAAGAAAATGAATTTGGTCCTCTCAGGAAATAAGGAAAGAAGAACCACTAATCTAGAAACTTCTTCATTTTTTTCTTCCCTTCTTCTTCCTAATATGTCTATTCTACTTTATTTTCCTTAGGGTTCCCTCCTAATCCACTATCCCCACCTCATTCAGATTCCATTAGGGACTTCTAGAAATTAACTGGGCTTAGATTGACTCTGGGGGAAATAAAAATGCTGTAAGAAAAAGAATGTTTAGCCTTACCAGTGATTTAGGAAATTGGAATTAATAACAGATATATTATGAACAAATTTCAAAAGGGAAGTGATGTAGTCAGAATGCTTTCTAGTCAAGAGCAGCCTTATTTGATGTGAAATTTAAATGCAGTATATAACTCTCTGAGTATATCTCACAATGCACATAATTCAGAGTATAGATTTTTGAAATAATGAAATAACGGTATTATACCAAGAAAAGTATCAGAAAATACTTGGTTCTTTAAAAATAGCATAACATTCTAGAATACCAGAGTACTGCAAAACTATATTTCATTTTTGTTTTAAGTAAAGGCTGGAAAGACTGATTGGCAAATTACCAGGCTGAGATATCATACTGGCAACCAGAGGACATACAGGAAATGGGGCTGAGTAGTCTGACATAGTGAAAAGGGTTTGGTTTTGGTTATCAGAAGACCTAGGCTCAAAGTCCTGACGCTTTCTTTCATTAACTAAGGATGTTGGGTTTGGACAAGTTCTTCCTCCTCATTTGGTCTTACTTTCTTCATCAATAATACAATAAGCATAGTAAGTAGTACTGCTCTGCCTCTCCAGATAATACAAGATAATGTAAATAAAATATTAATAACAAAAGCTGTAAGAATGAGACCGTAGGTTCTAAGGGTAGAATTGTCCTTTATTTGAAAATGTTAGGAATATTAGGAAAGAAATGTTAGGAATATTGTTAGGAAAATGTTAGGAATATTAGGAATGAAATATCATTTAATTTTGCTCTCAAACGCTGCATAAAGGACATTCACACATCCCTCTTTCTTGAATGTTCTCCTATTCCTTTTTAGATGTAAATAGAAAGGAAATTTTGAGTTACAGGATGAGACATTTCCTTCTTCACTAACAATATTAGCTGGTACTCTTCATGAAAGTCATTTTCAATTTCTAGCCACTGTCATCTCCATTCAGAACAGAGTGTTCTTTTTTGTTTTTTACATTTTTTTTCTGTGTGTGTGTTTTTTTTTTTTTTTTTTTTTTTTAGTTGTCCAATTAATTTCTTTCTAGTTTTAGTAGAGGCAGGGTCTCGCTCTTGCTCAGGCTGGTTTTGAACTCCTGACCTTGAGCGATCCTCCTACCTCGGCCTCCCAGAGTGCTAGGATTACAGGCGTAGAACAGAGTGTTCTGAATAAAAAAAAAATAGCTATTTATACTGACCTGTTTGAAGTTCAAGGGCCGGTTTTATTTCATCTATACACTGTGGATCCTCCTTCAGTTATTTTGAAGTAAACTGCAGACATCATACCAATGCACCCTTTGAACTTAATGTTCAATTCAAATTGGCTTTGATTCCTGGTCTCTACTGGCTTTCTACCCTGTGGCTAAGCATAGAACCTACACCTCTCCCATATGCCCGCCTAGGGACATATCCCCCCCCCCCCATATGTCCCTTCTAGTTCTGTGGTTTTGCTGGGCATGGAAGCCTAGATAGCTTGTTTGATTGGAAAGGGAACTTGGCCACTTCCTAGGAATCTCCCTGCCCCATTCTCATTTGATCCTCCCTTGGCTTGCTCTCTTACCCCATCTTTGAACTCTGGCTCCAGCAGTGCACCTAGCTTCCTGATGGTATTTGTCTCCGCTAAGCTGGATACTCTCTCTTTCTAAGAGATAATGGCTTGGACTTGTCCTTATATGCTTTCCTGACTTTTGCTTCTTCAGGCAGGTCACATCCTAGTTCCAGCACCTCAAATCCCAACTCCTGGTACCACTGGTTCACCACCAGCCCCAGTAAGAAGGTGAAGAAGACATGTGAATGTATCACTGCTTTTTCCCATGGAGTGCCATTGCTTCTCTTTCAACGGTTCCTTGAAGTATCCCCTGATGGCATGCTTGCAGGTGGAATTAGCCAGCCCAGATTTTCACGTTAAAGTCATCAAAAGTGCTGGGAAGAAGATGGGAAGTATTCTTTTCCCCATCTGTGTTAAACTCTGCCATCATTTTCTTTAGCCTCATGATTCCAGTTTTCTACAGTACTTGAGGTGGTCGGCAGCTTTCTCTAGACTTGCCTTTTGGAATCCATGCAAATAGATTCTTTACCCAGAGACCCTAAGGAGGAACCAAGGAATCATGTTCTCCCTGGGGCTAGGCTGGGAGACAATTTGAGTAACACTGGGTGTGCAGTGTTTAAGAAAGGTCCCCACAGACTCCCCAGCCTATTTGTTCCTGGAATGCCCTAGACACTCTTCTATCCGGGTACGTGGCTTTCTAATGTGGTACATGATGCCGGGGGGAAGGAGGGCTCTTATTTTCCAACCACCCTGGAGTGACTCTTTTAGCTTTGGAACCAGAAATTAGCCCTAAGACATCCAGTCCTTGTCCCATTCTTGAAGCTAGGCCTATAAGCAAACAAAATGGTCAGCAGGCCTACCCCTACTTAACATCACATTGCAGGTTCTACCCTGCTAAGGATCTTCAGCCCTACTGTGCTCTTTGATGATGCAGGAAGTAGCTACAGTGGAGATTGGGTGAACTGAATGCAAAGTTAGGTGGCCTGAAGTTCAGCTCCATGTCTACCTTTCCTATTCAGCTTAGTGATTGTTCATTTCTTCAAGTCTGTTACCAAAGTTATTTCCTAGGAAGGTGTTAAGACACATGCAAGAATAAACTTTCAGTGTGTCACTATTCCTTCTCCCCCCTCCCAATCTCTTGTTTAGATTCTCTTCTAAGAAACTTTCATCCTATTCTATTTTGGAATAGAGTTAGGCTTGCCTTTGAACTGAATCAGTATTCATGGGAGAAAGGATTTTCTCTCCAGGCAGAGTGCTATGTAGGTTTATTTCTGTTTTCTGAAAACACATCTGAAGCTACTCCTCCCACATGACCTAGACAGAGTCTCAGAATAATAATTGGTAGCTGGCGTTTCCCTTCTCCTTTGGGATGCCATGTCATCTCCCTGCTCTCTCCACACACCCCTTTTTTCTCCCTCTCTCTCTCTCTGTCCTTCTAAAGGATAAAATAAATTTTACTTTTATGTATCTTAAAAAAAGAATAATAACTGATATTGGAGAAAGCACATTATCAGTTGCCCAAGCAATTTTTAGTTTATTTTTCTGTTATTGTAAGCAATGGGGGAAATGTTAGAAGAACTGATATGGGAAGTCAGAAGAACTGAAAGCTTGAAACTTGCTAGGATGTAAGGTTTGGTTTTTTTCTCTCTGTTTCTGGTCAGGTTAGTTGTGTTCATTTGGCAAAGGACAGCATAGAATGGAGAACGAGGATGGGGCAAATGTCAGAAAATATTTTTTCTATAACATTTGCAAGATAAGAACAAAGTCGGATAAATGCCCAGGTAAATGAAGCAGAAAAAATACAAATGCATATATGTATTTTTATTTATAGACACACAAATATACATTAAATAAATATATGTGTAATATATATTTTGCTAAGTAATTCTATATGCACTATTTAATCTTCAGTAAAAACCCAATCATGTAGATACTGTTATAATTTTCATATTATAGGTGAGTTAACTTGTACACAGAGAACTTAAATAACTTTCCCAAACCATATATGTCTGGAGCCAGGATTTGAATGTAGGAAGGCTAATTTCAGAGCCTATATTCTTTACCACAAAGATAAATCCAATTTAGCTTTGTGAATTGTGAAGAGCGAGAGTTTCCCTGAGGATCCAGTGCCATTCAAGGGTAGTGTGGGTGGCTAGTATGATCTTCAGATTAGAGTAGTTCCAGTTGGTCAGTCCCCTCTACAAGAACTAATGGAAGAACCAGAGACAATCCTGGAACCCCAGATCTAAAATAAATTCTGGGTTTGAACTGAATTGGCCTGGCCATTTGAAGAGGAGGATTCTATTAATTGGACTATTTTGTGGACACCATAAAATTATTATATAGAACAGGAGAATTTGAAGCATACATTTTTTTCTATTGATCTGACTTCTAATCCAGTTTTGCAAATAACTGCTGGCAGTATTCCTTACCATTCTGCCATTATCTTCAGAAGGGTGTAAAGTACTAAAATTAATGAACCCCTTTATTTTAATTATTGCTTTGGGATATAATTTTCCCTGTACGTGGCTAGCTGTCTATAAGGTGGTTCTAATAAAAAGATCTTTTATTTCATGTAGTAGAAATCTCTTATTTTTGTCTTCTTCCAAATGTGTTGATGTCTTTTTATCCATGAATGATTAAGTCAGTATGGCAGAAAAAAATAATATTTCTGGGCAGTGAACAGAAATGCAGAAGTGGAATTCACTAGCCAAACACTGCATCTGAGTCATTATACCACAAATAAATTATGTGTCTGCATGAGCAACACATAAACCCGTTCGTTCAATTTGTTCTGACATCATAAGACATTTTAAGGAAATGTTAGGAACTTTTAGCTCATTACAATTCATTGAAAAATTTTACTTAGCCACCTGTGCCTCTGCGCTTTCTTCCAATCTATGGCCTTTTTTTGTAGAAAAAAATTTCTAAAAGTAGATATGACATTCCTTTAAAAATCAAAAGCCTTCTTCAAAGAAGTTGCTATAATAGAAATAGTAAGTAGTACAGATGGTATAGCTGTAAATTAAAGTTTATTTTGACTTAAATACAACATGCAATCATCTATTATTTAATAATAGAAAAATTGGGACTGGTTATATAAACATGAATCCTTTTAGCTGATTCCTTTCATCTCTACCCATCTGTATTTCTAAATCTTGCTGACCCCTATATGCACTATTTTCGTCTTCCTGCTTTTGATGTGATGTGCATTTCCTATAAAAATTGGAGAATAGCTTCCATTTAGCTTAAAACAAACCTTTCTTTCTTTCTGATCCCTACACAGATGATGTCTGTAACTGGCAAAAAGAGGTGTGTATTTGTCAGAAAGTTTCCCATGTTCGCATGCTGTTAATACCTGTACTGACTTCCATCATCGCACCTCTAACAATTTGTTGCCCACATCTGACTGCATCTTTGTTTCCTTTCTAAAGTGATAAGCACCTCAAGGGCAGAGGTCATCTTTTATTTTACTGAGTAATCCTAGTTTTTCACACTGTATTTGTTGAGGAAATTAATGTCCCCTTGCATTCTTACTTAGTTATTTATACATCTATTAATAGTAAAAAGCTGGTGTCTCTAAGAAAAATATAAATGTAGGCAGCTCATAAATAAGTAAATTAGCATTTTCAGGCATCCACAGTATTAATAGAACAGTATCTGAACTAGATAGCTAAGGAAGGTAGAAAGAAAACACCAGACATGCTCCTTTTCTTTAAAGTATTTTTAGATTAATAGAAGGAGAGAGTACACTAAACGTGTATGAATGTTTATTATCAAAATTAGTAAAGTCATCCTGTACACATACAAATACAAGCCATTGCAAATACAGTCCATTTAGTTAATGCTTAAGTAGGCAATATTGTATCACCTGTTATTTTTGAGATATTAAAACCTAGCTAGATTTTCTACTGATATCTGGCAAACTTCTAGCCATTTCTTCCAGCTGTCCAGCTGTTATATGTTTAGTGGATGAAAAATTTCCACAATGTTAACCTATAACATAATTCAGAAGGTATAGCCACTATAAAATATTATACCATGTATTTCAAAGCCAAATACAACTACTGTATGGAATATCAGATTCTCTGTACCTCACTTACCATGATAGCTTGGCTAATTGCAATCTGGCCTGAATTCTAAGCTTCTCTTTCCTTCCCCTCACTCCTGAGAACTTTTAACTATTCTGCTCTGCCCCTTCTGTGGCTTTTATTTTTTCAGCTCTTTGCTGAACACACACACACACACACACACACACACACACACACACACACGCTCATCTCCCACCCTCCTCTCTTACATAACTTTACTGTGCCTTATCCTTTCTTTTCAGCCTGTTGAAGCAATTGATAGCCTGACATGCTAATCCTCCTGGATATGTTCACAGGAGAGGGATGAAGGTCCTATCTGTAAAGGTGCCTATGAATTTCAGCACTTAGGCATCAACAAACAGTGTTTTCATTGGATGATCCAGGAGGGTGCTATTCAGGGATAATTATCAGATAGTCAAGGAACTCCTCAATGCCACTAAATAGAAGGTTGTTTTCTAAACTTATAGGTAGGGTTGGATATCTGGATTCAGGATTGACATGATTGATTAGATACTAGAAGACCAACAGTCTGGAATGATACTGCACGGCTTTATAAACAGGAATATCCACTTATTTGATGAGAACTGGGCTTACTGCAGGCGCCCTTCACACGAATCTTGACTGAGGCCCTCTTGTCTTGACTGCATCCTGACAGGGAGTCCAAATAATCTCTTCAATAGGTGATTTTGCTTAATTATCCATTAGATGTCTGTTATCATCCTTTCTTTTGGGGTAGGGGAGACTGACCAAGGTGCTTAGGCTTGGAACTCACCATACAGGTTATTCAACAGAATCCATAGTTGACGTGGGACTATCTCTACGGCCTTTCTCTTTGAACACTAATAATCTACCAAGCTGAGATCAGGATATAACAGCAATAAATATTTCATCTCAGTTGAAGTAGAGCCTAATACACTTCCTTGGTGAGGTTAAACATTAACAAATTGTCTGCAGGCTTTGTGCACTAATAGGTCATGTAGAAGTTATGGTTACATTATTTCATGTATTCATCAAATTTATGGTCATATTATTTCATTTATTCATCAAATTTATTTTGTTTATTCATCAAATTTACTGATACCCGTTATATAAGTTTCTATCATTTCATGTAGCTTTCTGGATATAACATTTATGTTTCTCATTATTGCATTTCAAATCTAAAATTATTGGTTAGAATAAATTTATTGGTTTGGTGTCTATGTAAATTTCAATTGCCATATGCATATTTGTTTCAAGGTTAATAAATATGTGCTCTCATCAAATCCTTTTTGGTCTTTGCTTAGGACAAAAGAAAAAGAAGGGAAATGTCTGTAACTGGCTGGGACTGTGGTAGGCACGCTATGTTTATTTACTCTTCCCACTAACTTGTGAGGGAGATTCGTTCTGAGGGTATAAACAAGTAAACCGAGTCTTGAGTAATTTGCTTTGTCACAGGGCTAGTAAAGTAGCTAGTCAGGATTTGAAACGAGGTCTTTCA
>VSMD01061988.1:0-24439 GCA_008750895.1 Mirza zaza | reverse complement strand
TTTTGAGACAGAGTCTCACTTTATTGCCCAGGCTAGAGTGAGTGCCGTGGTGTCAGCCTAGCTCACAGCAACCTCAAACTCCTGGGCTCAAGCAATCCTGCTGCCTCAGCCTCCCAAGTAGCTGGGACTACAGGCATGTGCCACCATGCCCGGCTAATTTTTTCTATATATATTAGTTGGCCAATTAATTTCTTTCTATTTATAGTAGAGATGGGGGTCTCGCTCTTGCTCAGGCTGGTCTCGAACTCCTGAGCTCAAATGATCCGCCCACCTCGGCCTCCCAGAGAGCTAGGATTACAGGCGTGAGCCACCGCGCCCGGCCCGGATTTTATTCTTAATGGACTGTAAAGACAGTGGAGATTTTTTATGGCTGGTGAGGTACACCACTCTCTGCCCTGGGGACGAATTTGTGTTTTCCTGTAGCTCTGTTTTAGAATTACAGCCATGTGCTGCATGACATTTCAGTCAACGATGTATGAAGTTGGCCCCATAAGATTATAATACTTTAAAAAAAAGATTATAATATTTTTAATTATGCCTTTTCTATGTTTAGATTGTTTAGATACACAAATACTTACCATTGTGTTACAACTACTTGCATATTTATTCAGTATAATAACATGCTGTAGAAGTTTGTAGCCCAGGAGAAATAGGCTATACCACATAGCCTAGGTGTGTATAAGTACACTTTATGAAGTTCGAACATCAGGGAAATTGCCTAATGAGGCATTTCTCAGAACATATCCCTGTCGTTAAGCGCTGTGTGACTGTATGTGTATGTACCGGCTTTAGGAGTAACTTTTCTGAGGATGCCACATTGGTTACTCACGGGGTCCCCCTGGTGGACTCACTTGCACAGTTTCAGATCAGCAAAAGCAAAGTAAAATGACCAATTTTTCTCAAAGTAAACATGCATTTCATCCTCTCATTCAACAAACCTTTATTGGGCACCTACAATGTTCCAGGCTGTGTTCTGGTACTGAAATACATCCGTAAACAAATCAAACATCCATGCCCTAATAGAGTTTACATTTGGTCAGGGGGACGGAGACGATAAACAAATTTACAAGCAACTTGTGATAAAAAGAGAAAAATTAGGGAGGAACTGGGGTAGTAAGTACAAGGATGATGGCAGTGTCCCAATTTAAAATATAGTGTCCGAGAAGTCTCATAGAGAAAGTGAAATTTGAATAAAAATGTAAAGGCCGTGAAAAGGCGAATGATGCAGGTATCTGGGGGAAGAGGATTCCCAGCAGAGGGATCAGCAAGCACAAAGGCCCAGAGCCCACCTGCAGGTCTGAGGAAGGTGATGAGGCCAGTGTGCCTTAAGTGGAAGGGTGACAGAGAGAAAGGAGATGAGGTCTACTGGGGGGTGTCCTATAGGCCAATGTAAGGATTTTGGCTTTCACTCTGAGATAGGAATCCATTGGAGAATGGATAGGATCTGATTGAGGTTTTAACAGGAACCCACTGCTACTGTATTAATGGATGTGGGAAGGCAAAGGTATAAATAGTGCACTCACAGTCACCAACTGACTGTGGCTTATACCAACAGACGCAGTAAATAAATGGTCAGATTCTGGACAGACTTTAAAGGCAGAGTCTGCAGAACTTGGTGAATTAGATGTGGCATGTGAGAGAAAGAAGTTAGGATATCAGTAAATGAAGTTACTTACTACATTGTTGTCATAGGAAGACATGATCAAAGAGTATGCAGCCAAAAATTTAGGCAACAAAGTATTTTAGAGGTGTATCAAGCAGTTAATTAATAAAAATAGTGTTCTGTGGTATTTGCGAGCTATTTTTTTAAAATTGCAATTTGTGATTTCTTTACTTGAACTCCTGACTTCAAATGATCCTAACGCTTTGGCCTCCCAAAGTGCTAGGATTACAGGCTTGAACCACCATGCCCGGCCTGTTCTTTTCTCATTATAAAAGATTCACTTTCGTATCTAATATTGTATTTGTAATTCTGGATTCTTTTTCTTAAAGAGGATCCCCAAATTGAATAAACTTCAGGTCTCCACAAAGCCTGAATTCAACCTTGCTCCTTGCCCATAGTTGGGTTGTAATTTACAATTAACAAAGCATTTAAAACTTTTGTTTCTGAAAACAATGAGCACGAAATGAAGTTAATTGTAAGCTCAATACACTATTAGAAAGAAACTGAATTCGGGGACAAAAAGATCACCTTGTGTTAGCCTCCCAAGTGTCTTCCAAAACTTCCCACCCATTCTTCCTCCCACAGTTCTCTAGATCTACCTAGCAAATGCATCCAGCATTTCTCCTCTCATTTCCTTTAGGGAGGTAGGGATTACATGCGTTTAAAAAGACCTGGAGAGGCCGGGTGTGGTGGCTCATGCCTGTATTCCTAGCACTCTGGGAGGCTGAGGCGGAAAGATCGCTTGAGTTCAACAGTTTGAGACCAGCCTCAGCAAGAGACCCTGTCTCTACTAAAACTTGAAAGAAAGTAGCCAGACAACTAAAAATAGAAAAAATTAACCGGGCGTGGTGGCACAGGCCTGTAGTCCCAGCTACTTGGGAGGCTGAGTGAGGAGGATTGCTTGAGCCCAGGAGTTTGAGGTTGCTTGGGCTAGGATGATGCCACTAACCTCTAGCCCGGGCAACAAAGTGAGATTCTGTCTCAAAATAATAAAAATAAAAAAAAATAAAAAGACCTGAGGAAACGAAGGCTGTAGTACTTTTGGCCAGGTATGCTTGCAGCTCTGTAGAGCAGCTGACGCCACCCTTACGCTGCACGACTCAGAAACGCTAAGCCCGCCGAGACCAGGGGCGGGGCTCGCTAACCCAGCGAAGTGGGCGGGGCCTAGGCGCTTCCCCGCCTCCTGAGGCCTGACAAACGCGCTTCCCAGAGGCTTCTCGCGGAACGAGGTGTGGATTGAGGTGACCCTGGTCGCTTACTTCCGGTTCCTAGGGATGTACTTCCGGTTTCTAGGGATGCGCGTCCGGGTTACGCTAGCGCCGCGGTTTCCTCCGCTGGCTTGGTTCTACTGTGGGTCTGGACCGGCCCCCATGTCCTGCTGTGGGGCTTCTGCAGCCTTTGGGTGAGTCTCCGCAGTCGACAGGGTATGAGCGCAGCCGATCGAGTACAGCCTGGAGGCGGACGGGTCAAGAGTTCTGCCTCGGTCCTTGTGGGTGGGGGTCTCTTCGCCTATCCCTTGTCCCTGCAATGCTTCCCTCACTCCAGCGTTTTCCTTCACGCTGGCCTCGCCTCTTGCAACTCAGCCTAGCCTTCTCGGTCCGCGCACCTCTCGCCTAGCTATTTTTTCTCAGCCTCATCCTCAGCACCTTTCTAACCCGGGTTTCTTGCCTTCCGCCTCAGCGCTTCCCTCAGCCACTGCCTCTCCGTTTTCCTTCTATTCTCTTGTGTTAACACCTCTTTCCCCTGTCCCCTGATTCTCACCGTTCTTTTACCTAGCGAGATGGCCCATCTCCTTATTATGCTTACTCTTCTCCACTGCGAAACTGAGCCTCTCTCTAGGGTCTTAGGTCCTTGTCCCCCAACTTTCCTCACCTTTGACCTTTTCTCCAGAGACTAGTAGGTGACAGTGCTGCGCCTGGAGTTCTCCTGCCTGTTTTTAGTTAGGAGAGGGCTCTGCCAAAGTCCCAATTGGGGAAAACTTCCCCAGCCTAGCGGAAGTTTTGCCCTAGGGCGCTGGGTTGGACTGAACTCTGGTAGCTTCCGTAGTTAGGGAACAACAAAGGCGTTCCCAGTTCTTCGCTGGAGCTCAGTTTTGGGGCTCTCTCATGAGCAGCTAACAGGTGGCAGGCTCACGGTACTGCTGGCGGTTGGGCTTGTGTGATCTTGTTAATTGACAGATCATGAGGACGTTCTGTCAGTTTTGTGTTTCCATGAGAATGGATATGCACAGCTGAGGCAAAAATGCGAACGTTCTGGGACGGTCAGCTCTGTTTTCTGCATGGGCTTTACTTACAGGACAGTTACTATGAGAGAGGACAGGCTTTTTTTGGAGATTATTAGCCCCAGGCTTATAAATTTATTGTTAAAAATTTTAGTGTGTTGTTACTGAAACGTTTTCTGTCAGAGTTCGCTATAATGATTTCAAAGTAATTTTCTCTAGTTGAACTCAGTATGCAAACGTATCCCTATCCTTGCCTCTTCTACATTGTTTTCTCATTTTTACTGTATTGAGGTTTCTATTTCTCCTTCTGTTACTTCATAAGCCAGACATTACAGGACCTCTTAGAATATTCTGCTAACTTTGGTTTTTTTCTTTACCGTTTCCACTTTAGTCTTAAAACCATCTTTTTTCTCATTTTGAAACTTGGAGTGTCTTTCTTAAATTTCTCTGAAGGTTTTAAGTCGTGTATAATATGAAGGAATTGGATTTAATAATGGTTAGTGCCCCATTTCCCAAATTTTGTGGTCTGAGGTATACTTAGAGGTACAGGGTTGGGTAATCTTTATTTTTGTTTTTCCAAGTTTATGGTGTACATCTAGCATATGATTCCAAAGGATTTTTGTGTGATCAGTTTCTGTAATATAAATTGTGCTCTAAAATTTAGTACTTCAATGTGAACAGAACAAATACAGGTTTTATTATCTACTTCTCTTTTAGCTAATGAGTTATAAAAAAGTATCTCTCATTATATGATACACATAAGAATGTATAAACCTTGGCTTATTCCAAAATTGGTCTGCTCTCTTCAGCTATTTTTAGCAAAGGACTTTGGAGCTTGACTATGTTAGTCCTAGAAGCCACAGAGAAGGACCCTTCTGGTGGGCTTTCGGGACTTACCTAACTGCTGAGGGAAGCCCCTTTGAATGTTTCTTTCTTCTTCTTCTTTTTTTTTTTTCAGCTCGGATTTTGTTTTATTAAGCTGGACGTTAAAGAGATTTGTAAAAATTGTAAAACAATGCTACTCATTAAATTTTTTTGTTTTGGAAAATGTTATTTTAATAAAAATAATTTTGACTTGTAACAGGTTTGTTATTTTTACTTTTAAATGAATTAAAAAGTAGTTCAAAAATTTCTCAATTTCTAATAAAGTAAAGATCAATAATATAACCCATGTAAACAAAAGTGTTTTTGGAGTACTCAGTAGTTATTAAGAGTTTGGGTCCTTAGTGAAAATTTCTTATCTCTACCTCTTTCCCTGCATCTACGTGAAACTGTGTCCATCCTGGCCTTAACATGTCCTATCCTTAAAACCCCAATGAGTATAGTTTACTCCAGTTGCTTCTTTTTTGTCAGGTTTGTAGACTTTTTTTTTAAGCCATGGGAACTCCAGCAAGAACCTCAAACCCCCAAATGAGAAATCACTCTTTTTAAAACAGTAGGAAATCATAAAATCTAGTTTTAAAAATTACATATCATTGTCATTGGTAACAAGTGACACTTTGTTTTACATGTAAGGAAATCAGGACTTAAAGAATGAATGATGATTTTTCCAAGGTTATTATTATTATTTTTTTCCGAGGTTATTATTATTATTTTTTTAAGTAAAGAAGTCCTGCACATGCACTCAGAGTAGTAGGTTTTAGTTTCATCAAAGCTGAAGGCTGGAGAGCACCATATAGTATTTAGTGTGTCATTTCGATACATTTATGCCATGGGAATGAGACTATTAGGATAAGAAATCTGTGACACGGATTTTTAAATCCAAGGCTGAAGTCATTTTCTCTTCAGAAAGGGACTAGAGAAAGAAACTTTTGTGCAGAAATAGAAGTTCAAAAATTTTAGGAGTCTTTCTTTTTTCTTCTAAAATAACTTTGGCCTATTATAATATAAATTCTACATGAAAGCCCTTAAATGAAAGGAACATCCTATGTTCTTGGAACAGTTGTGTTTATGCTGCTAGTCTTCATACAGAACACTGATAGACTTTCTGATTACCGAAAATCCTGCCCTTCTATCTAGCTGCCAAACCAAAAAAACAAAAAACAAAAAAACCCAAAACCACTAGAGATAGCTTACTTAGTGTGTGTTTATTTTTAAGGCTCAGGAGAGGAATCACTGTCAGTTTTCTATAGAAATTTCTACTTTAGCTTGGTAATCTTAGTTTGTAACTCTGAAGGCTCAATTTGAAATACATTTCTGCATATTGGTTTTCTGTTTTGTTTTGGTTTGATTATTTTTTATTTTTCTTGCTACTATACTTTGTATTACATGTTTTAATTTTTGTTCTTGAACCCTATGTTGTGTTTTAAGGAGGATGCAGTTTTAAAAATTTAAGAAGCAAAATGTACCTCTAACATGTCTTTGCTGTTTGTACCTTGCAACATCATGGTTTCTATGCTTTGCCTAAGCTGCTTCATGACTTCATTCTCTTTGTTTTGATTACAAATAAAAGGCTCATAGAACTTCTTTTTTGGTCGTTGTTTGTCTAAAAGATTTTTGTGTTCTGCATATAACAGGATATTTTAGCTCATGTATGATTTAAATAGAAGAATAATAGTTCAAAGGAGAAATGTATATTTAAAAATATTAGGAATAGTTCCTTCTTCCCATATATTCATCTAATTGGTTTATATACCAAAGGACTGTTATATTTATAGTAAATTGGAAAAGGTGGACTTTCTGTCTTCTGATTAACTTAAAATACAAGTGCATGTTCTTTTGCAGAATCTATGGCTTACGCTATAAGCTACCCTTATTAGTAGTAGTATGTTTTATTGTCAGAACATAGCAAATAATGGAACACATCATCATCTTGGTACTTTTATTTTGTCCCATCAACCTAAGTCCTAGGGTAGCTAATTATTAAATGTAGAAATAATTAAGATATTTTTTCCATTATTTATAGTAAATTTAAAAACAGACATTTAAAAGATAGGCTTTCAAAAAAAAGAAAAAAGAAATAAAAGGCTTCAAAAAATAAATAAATAAATAAATAAAAGATGGGCTTCATAAAATTTGTCTTTACTGTTTTCTCTTTATAAATATGCAATAGTATTTTGAATCAGAAGGGAAATGTGTAGTTTAAATAGTACACTTATTGTAAGTAAGTTAACAGAGTAGCCCAAGGCAGTCAGTGCTTAATATCTTAAAAGATCTTACCACAGATTCTGTTGGATTCACTTTAAGTTATTAGCTTGGTTAATGTTTGTACCAGTTAGATTTGTTTGTCTTTTTTTTCTCCCTAGAAAATAGTTAGCAGTAATCTTTGTAATAACATTTCTTAAGCAAATAATATGGGTACCTGCTATGTACAATTATTAGGTTAAGTATGAAATGTTAGATTTCCTTAAATACTAAGTTTGACAGTATCTGTGACATTTCACTTTGACATTCTTGTTTTATTTTTATTGTAAAGGTACATCCTCATTCTTTCAAATGCACATTTTGAATTGTGATTATCTTTCAAATTTTTTAAAGCAATTTTTGTACAACCATAGATAAGTCAAAAATTCATATTATTTTCACATATGAGTTCCATCATAAAACCAATACAACACAGATAGCTCAAAATATCAACAGTGTGTTTGGAAAGGATGTAGCTAATGAACACAGTTCATTGATGGTTTAAAAAGTTCCATTCTGGTAATTTTAGTCTTAAAAATGAGCCACAGGGATGACCTGAGACCAAGATAGATAATGACAAAACTGTAGTGGAAGTGAATCCATCTCCCCCTACACATAAATTAACAAGGTTTGACATTACTATTCCAACAATATTAGTCCACAAGGTAAAGAAGCTGGATAGATGGTTACTACATAAATTAAACAAACGTCAAAAGAAAAATCATCTCAAAGCCTGTCTTTTGCTGACATAAAGGCGAACCATTTCTACCATTATTATGTGTGATAAAAAATAAGATTCTTTTTGACAATCAAGCATTCAGCACAATGACTGGATAAAGGGCTGAAACACTGTCCAAAACCAAGTATTCATCAAAAGAAGTGAATGGTGTCTTGGTTTGGTGGTCCAGAGCTGCTTTTATTCACTTCAGCTTCATAAAACCTAGTCAATTAATTACAGTGGATGTCTACTACCACCAACTGGACAAAATGATGAGGATACTTGGAGATTAAATAGCCAAGATTGGTCAATAGATACAGGCCAATCCTCTTAAAACACTCAACCACATACCGCACAAAAACACTGCTTAAACCACAGAGACTGGACTTAGAAACTCTCTGTCATCCACCAGGTTCACCAGATCGTACACCAATTGACCACCACTTCTTTCAGATTTTGGACTACATCTAGCAAGAAAAAATATTCAGTTTTCAACAGGCTGTGAAATATGACTTTCTCTATTTCATTGCCACTTGCTTTCCAGTCTTCTTCACTGCTGACATAAACAAGCTACCATTAAGATGACAAAATTTTTTTTGATAGTTTAGAAACATACTTTGATTAACTGTATTGCTGCTTGGTTGAGACATAGTAAACTAAACTTTTGACATTTCATATTTAATGACCTAATACAAAATATATGTTTAGGCTGTTCATATGATTAGGTGACATTGTACAGAGCTGACATTTTCCTTGTTTTGTTATTTTGACATTTACCCTTAAATATTGGATTTGATTTGTACATTTCCAAATTAAACAGACTTAATATAATTAGAATTAAATAAGCTTAATACAAAATCACATTCTTTTCATTATAGATACAATTAAATCATTTTCACTTGGGAAACTTTTACAACTGAACTGTAAAAATCTGTAGTGGTAAAACAGTAAAAATAAAGTGAACTTTACATAGCACTTACTACTGTGCAGGAACAATTCCACGTGGTTTACATGTATTAACACTTTAATGCTTACAGCTCTATGAAGTAAGTGCTATTCTCATCATCTCCATTTTACAAATGAGGAAACCAAGGCGTCAAAGTTACATAACTTGCCCAAAGTAACACAACTAGTTATTGAGAGAGCTATATTTGAACTTAGTCTTTTCTGGCTCCACTGTGCATGACCTTTTTTGTACAAGGTTCTACTTTAGTGATTTCTTCCTTTATAGGTTAAGGTTAAAAATCCAATTTTTCTAAAGTACAAAAGAATACTGCTTTTGGTTGGGAACCTTTAGAGGAGGTTTTACCTGGCCTTTTTATTAATACTGGCTTACAGCAAATCGCAAACCCTTTACTACCTGTTTCTCGTGTGGCAAAAGCAGTGTGGCGAGAAAGCAAAACAGGACTAAATTCCTCCCCCTTTGAGAAAAATTGTCTTATGGAAGTTAATTACTTCAGAGTTATTTGGAGAAAAGGCGATGTTTTTAATAAAATGCTCTCTCAAAGTTAATTATTTTCCTTGATCTGCAGAGTATAAAATAAGCTAATGTGATAGTCTTAAAATGCTGAAATCTTAACATCCCCCATATGAATTTAACAGCTTCGAAATATAAAACAGAAGATAAAAATGAAATTTGTGATTTGCCTCTGGTTTCATTTCCAAATGTGAAAATTTGTGCAAAGTTAAGTACATTTAGTAGGGCTACCATGTTTAGAGTAAAATATGTAGTGAGTGTTTTTGCTTTTTGAAGAGAGGAGAGAAACTCAAACCAATTTAATTTTTTAAATTAAAAAAATGCAAATCAGAGTCATTTGGATTATTAATCATATTAATATTATCCTTTTGTGCCTTATTATTCCCAAAGAACAATTTTAATTGCATACCTGGGGGAAGGAGATGATTTTGTATTAGTTGAGGTGCACCTCAGTGCAAAAATCTTGTACTCAAGTTATTTTTCTAAATATTTTGAAAACATGAGAATCATAGAAAAGTATATTTCTGGTAAGAAGGAACACTTGATTAGGAGTACTACTTATTTTAATTCTTACATGTTAACTCCTCTTATTAATTCAGACATATTAATTAAGTACGTTATCTTTCATAGTGGCTTTTGTCTCGGTGTGTTTTTTTCCTTGTGGGAAAAGTATAGTTATGGAGCTGAAAAGAGTAAGGTTTATTTACTGTGGTGATTTATTTGTTGATATTTAGAATTTTTTTTTACTTAAACATTTAATTTTTGGTTCAAAGCAATTCTGTTTTAAATGTGGGTTTGACAATCAGTTTGTCTTTAAAAATTTCAATAGTTTTCTTTCACCTGAAATTTAATAATGTAGCAATTATGAATTTAGGAAAAGTAGTAGTTGCTATCAGCACTGTTACTATGGGGATAAATTAGAGTGATTAGCTTTCAGGTGGAATTGAACTTTATTCTTTAGTTTCCATAGTACTTGAAAAAGATTTAGGTCAGCTTCATGTGTTGTGCCCCTTCCCCCTTTCACAATGAGAGGAACATTTAAGAGTCATATTCTGGAAAACTTGAATCTATATTCCTGGAGGGCCATCGTCAACCTTTACATTTGAATAAACTCTCACTAAACTAAAAAAAAAAAAGGAACATTTAATTTAGCGCAATGATGTTAATATCTTCCTACTAGACTGATGATTTTAATATGATAATCTCATTCTCTTTACCAACAGCATAATCCAAAATATATGTGTATGAAGTTTTTTCTTGGAACATTTCAGACTTTAGAGGACATTTTAGGATAAAAATAGTATTTAAAGGTCTTATAAAAAATACCCTAGGAATCAGTATGTTATTACTTCACTGAATTTTTCTCTTTTAAATTTTAAAGATGTCAAATTTAGGAAACATCTGTGATGATAATTTAAAATAAAGCAGAATATTCCAAATCTGCTGTTCGTTTTCACCAGGTCTTCTTTTGCAGTTGCAATAGGTTAAGAAGCAGTGATTAGATAACACTGATGAATAGTGTTCTTGAGAGTGAAGCTAGGGCTTTTGTAAAGAGAATAGGCCATCTCATATTTGGTGGGGCATTTAATAGCTAGATTAGCTAGATGAACTGAAAACCTTTGCTTTACCTCATTTCTATGTATTTTCTCTTAGTATATGTTTATGTAGTGTTGGTACCTTACATTTTGTGAAACTGTTTGGTTTTATTTTTTTTAAGTGGCTGTTGATTCTTACCAAGATGGTTTCATTTTCATTTTTGTTCTCTTTCAGAGGTTTGCTTTTATAAAACTATAACTTAGAGAACCACCAAATTCTGAATGTTGTTTCATATATAGTTTGAAGTGGGTATTTTTCTCCTTTTTTTGACTGGCTAGTTTTTTTTTTATTTCTGGTAAATTGGCTTTCAAACTTTTTTGACCATGGCCCACTATAAAATGCATTTTCCTTTGATACCCAGTACTTATATATGTACACTTTAATATTTTAAATTGAAACATAAGTTTCATGAAACACAATATTTCTCTTTACTACTGGTGGTGCATTGTAATATTTTCTTTCTTGTTTTGTTGTATGTCATTTAAAACAAACTGGTTTCCAGTCACTAAGTTGATATGATAACCTATTAATGCAGTGTACCTGCAGTTTGAAACATTCTAGTGACTGCTAGGTTCTTTCCAATATTGTCTTTTTGGAATTGAAAATGTTTGGGCTTGCTAGTTTTTTTTCTCTGAAATGTATCTTGATTCTGTAAAGCTTTTAACCTAAATAATTGTGCAGAGCTTCTGTCATTAGAATCCTTTGCTACTACCCCCATAATATGCTGAAATTTAAAAAAAAAAAAAAAGAATCCTTCGCTAGTTTCCATCTAATAGTCAAAAATTTAGGTCTAATCAGCTGTTTTTCACAAACTTTGCTTCTGTTTTTGGCAACTAGTCAAAAAGTTACAAAGCTGCTTTATTCTACTTTCTTCTGGCCCCAATCCAGTTTTTGTGAACCAAAATAAGAGAATTGAGGAATGAAGCAGTTTGCTGCTTCATGGTGTATATGGTTAGGTGAAAGTAAGCTGATTGAAAAATCATTAGGGTTTGTGACAGTGGACTACATTTGTTTATTGTCCCAGTTTGTTTCCTGTAATCACAGAGAGGAGAAAGATGGTAGAGATATCAATAGTTCCTAGCCTATGATAGCCACTAGAGTGAAACAGGGTCAGCAGGCATACTCTACTATTTTTACCACTACCACCTCTTAACACTTAATGAGCGCTTACTATGTGCCAGCCACTATTTAAAGTGCTTCACTTGTATTAACTCATACTTATTGGGAGGCCTGGGAGAAGAATGAGAAAGGATAAAGAAGAAAACTTGCCTTCTTCTTAATATCTTCTCATTACGTGGCTTATGAATTCTGGCTGTTGATGACTGTAGTATATAAAATGTAAATCATACATTTTAAGCTTGGTTAGCTTTTAAAAATGACCAGTCCTGTCGGTGATGTTCCATTATGGGGTATGTAGCTGTAGTTTGAGAGCTCGGGCTTTGAAGATCGCCTGCCTTGGCTTGAATCCCAGGTTGGTGACTTACTAGGTGTATAACCTTGGACAAGTTACTCTCTGTGCCTTAGTTTTCTCATCTGTAAAGTGGTGATAATAACAAATAGTGCCTATCTTATAAACTTATTGAAAGGATTAAAACAGTTAATATATCAAAAGTACTTAGACCAGTGCCTGATGCATAAAGAGCATTCCATAAGTGTTAGCTATTAATAGTATCAACTCACAGTTGGATCTCCTGAGAGTATTTGTGGCTGTGATGAGTTCTGTATATTTGCTGAGTAACAGGACATGATTGACATTCAATGTTATATTGCTCAGGAGCTTGAAAACATCTTTTCTTGCGGACTTGTAGGGAAAGTAGTTGTGTAGAGTGTTGTCTTGAAAGCCAAGTGACAAAGATTATCAGAGCTATAGGTCCAACTTGTTTAATATCTCGTAAGCATCTCTTATTATTTGGACCGTATTCTTTTTTTTTTTTTGAGAGTCTCACTGTATTGCCTAGGCTAGAGTGAGTGCCGTGGCGTCAGCCTAGCTCACAGCAACCTCAAACTCCTGGGCTCAAGCAATCCTGCTGCCTCAGCCTCCTAAGTAGCTGGGACTACAGGCATGTGCCACCATGCCCGGCTAATTTTTTTCTCTATATATTAGTTGGCCAATTAATTTCTTTCTATTTATAGTAGAGATGGGGTCTCGCTCTTACTCAGGCTGGTCTCGAACTCCTGAGCTCTAAACGATCCGTCCACCTCGGCCTCCCAGAGAGCTAGGATTACAGGCGTGAGCCACCGCGCCCAGCCTGGACCGTATTCTTAATAGTTTTAATATTTTGCTGTTTGGGAAATCTAAGAGGAGCTACTTAGTGAATTGACTTTCACTCAATACCAGATTTCTTTCCTGTGTATCTATGTCTAAGATATTTATTTTATTATTTATTATGTTTATTTTTTTGACAAACACTTATATTACACTTACTATATGCCGGGCACTATATTAAGAGCTTGACAGATAGTAACTCATTCAATCCTTATGATAATTTTATGAGAAAGGCACTATTATTCACATTTTACAGATGAAGTAACTGAGGCCTAGAAAGGTTAAATAATTTATCAAATATCACACCACTCATTAGTGTCAGAGCTGGTATTTGGACCTAAGTAGGCTGGCTCCAGAGTTTGTGCTCCAGAAATACATTACACTTGCCAGACTTGCTTCTTACAGAGGTGTTATGTCAAAAAGGGTAAAATAAAGAGTGTGATATCTTATTTCACTATTCTTCACTCTTTCTGGGCTAAAATGACAGCCCTGAAATTATGGATGATGGTGTTATTTGTCTGATGGATTTTTTTTAGTGATACATAGCAGTTGTGAATATTTTGGGGGTGCATGTGATATGTGCATACAATGTGTAATGATCAAAGTAGGGTAATTAGGATATCCATCACCTCCAAACATTTATCTTTTGTATGTTGGGAACATTCCAATTCTTCTAGCTATTTGGAACTATATAATAAATTATTGTTAACTATGGATACTGTACTGTACCATTGAACATTGGATCTTATTCCTAATAACTGTATTTTTGTAGCCATTAACCTGTCTTCATCCTTGTCTGATGGATTTTTGAAGGAGTAGATAAGTTTGGGGAAATAAAACATTAATAAAAGAACTGAAACTAGATTTTATATTTCTTCTGACAGCTAAAGACATACATTTCAAAAGATTTAGTTCTGTTAGTATAGTGTATAGTAAATATTATCCAAATACTGAAGTGCTGTTTGATATAGAGAATGGATATATAGAATGATATAGAATATTAGAAAATGGATGAAATAGGGTACAACTTTTCCTGTGTAACTGGAAGCAACATATTTATAGAATATTCCTGTTGGAGTATAATACCATGTGTCAGGTTACATAGAGGAAAAAAAAGTGATTAGCTTAGAAGTGTTAACTTCACAGATTAAAGAAGGATGAAGATAAAGTTTTGGAGTCTGAGTTCTGTGGAGTCTGGATCTCCAAACAAATTCTTACACTCTGTGACTGACGAGGTACTAAAAACTGAAAGGAGGTGTAAGGAGTGTTGGAAGTATAGTAGAAGAATTGTTAGACTATTATTAAGCTTACCATGACAGAGCTAATTCAGATCAACCTGTTCCTTCTTAATGGGTTGTACTGTGGTTTGGGAACTTTTCCTGTGGAAAACACATCTTCCAACTTACTGGAAGCTTGTGGGGAAAAGTTAGTGCTAATTTTTATTACAGATTGCTTTATAGACAACTTTAAAGGATGATTTTTCCAAGAAGTAATATTAGAAATTGTAAAAAAAAAAACAGTTCTTAGAGAATCTATGCCTGAGAAAATATTGTTTATTAAGAATTTGGAACAGCCTAAATATATTTTTTAAAAAACTTTCTCAGTAAATTCTCATAGTATTCTTTTTTTCTTTTTAAAATCTTTTTTTTCCTTTTTTTTTGCCACCTTGATATCTAGTGATGTTCAATCTCATAGTATTCTGTTAAGTGTAAAGTTACTATAAATATTCCTGCAGCTGACAGTACCATGATGTGTTTGTCAGTCATGCCTCCCAAATAAAGTAGCTGGAAGAATTCACCAACTTCACCACAGTCAGTTGGCTGGACTGTTTATTTATGGAAGGAGTTGACCAGCATGGTGATGGCTTATTTTTATTTTTATTTTTTGAGACCAAGTCTCTCTTTGTTGCCCAGGCTAGGGTGCTGTGTCGTCAGCCTAGCTCACAGCAACCTCAAACTCCTGGGCTCAAGCGATTCTCCTGCCTCAGGTTCCTGAGTAGCTGGGACTATAGGCAAGCACTACCACACCTGGTTAATTTTTTTCTATTTTTAGTTGCCTGGCTAGTTTTTTTTTTCCTATTATTATTTTTTTAGTAGAGATGGGGTCTCCTCCTTGCTCTGGCTGGTCTTGAACTCCTGACCTCTAACGATCCTTCCACCTCAGCCTCCCAGAGGGGTAGGATTACAGGTGTGAGCCACCTCGCCCAGCCAGTGATGGCTTTTATCTGTCTACAGAAAGTCCATCAGGGAAGGTGTAGGTGGTTTCAGTTTTTTCACAGAAATGTGATTTGTGCTGTTGCCTTAGTTGTGAGAGCTGAAAGGCTGTCTTAGGATCATTCTAAACTGGGCCTTAATAGAGATCACCTGAGTGTAGGTCTCCTGGTTATTTGTGTCTACTTCAGCTGGGCTCTGAGTACAAAGGATTCTGAGTGGATATGTTAGTAGGTATGTTAGATGTTTTTTAAAACGTAGTAAATCAAGAGGGGGTAGCCTTTAGCTGATGAGACTTTAATGGATTTTTGAAAGAAAGGCAACAGTGAGATTGGATTGGTAGAGAAACCAGGAGAAGAAATCACAGCCTAACGTATATGTAGAAGTTTCAGAAATGTACCAAACTCCAAGTAAACAAATACGAAGGGCCTGGAACATTCATCAGTTTGCTGGCCCTTGCTCTTGATTTTGAGCATCTGGTGTTTGTCCCCTGGATAAAGCCTGCTTAGAGAAACACTTTCAAACACATTGGACAATTTGTGTGGGAGGGCATGTATTTCCTTACAGTCTATTCTTAAATCATGTCATACTCTTGCTTAAAGCACTCATCGCTTTCCAAAACTCCTGTTGTAAGCTGTGTGCAATCTTGCCCTTCTCTGCTTTTCAGGCCTCATTTCCTACTACTTGTTCATTTGCTAACACTGGCCTTTTTGCTATTTCTCAAACATGACAAGATGTTACCTTTTCAGTTTCTTTACACTTGTTCCCTGCTGGAAAGCCCTCCTCCATGTCTTCTTATAGCTCTCTTCGTTATTCATATCTCTGCTAAGAAATCACCAGCTTAGAGAAATTATCACCCCATGTGAAGTAGATCCCTCGAAGTGAGTCCTGGCATAGGAGACCAGCTGTATCCCAAGTAATTTATGTGATGCTCAGAAGAAACAGGAATTTACATCTAGAAAGCAAATTACCTGCAAATACTGCCTAACTGCACTTTTCTCTTCTACAATCACTGGAGGTGGGTGTATATATTAATAATTAGAACCTGCATACACCAACAGATAAAGAAAGATTTTCATCCACTTTGAGGAAAAGCTATTTTTTTGAAACTCCCAACTACAAATATGAACTAATAACCTAGATTTATCAGACATTTGAGGAAAATTAATACATGAAAGAGAGGTACCAAATGTAGTCAACAATAAAGGAAATAGTAATTAGTATAAACTGAAGGAGATATTAAAGATAAGCATTACTACTAATTTTAGAGGAAATAAAAAGGCAAATGAGAAATAGAAATATTAAAATTGAAAAATTTTTAAATGGACTGAATAGCAGAATAACAAATTAACAAGTATAAAGATTAAGCTCAAGGAGTTTCTCAATATTCAGTGCAGAGGATGTCAGCAAAAATGGCAGAGTAAGAATGCCTAAAAATGTTCTCCTCCATAAAAGCATTGATAACACTAGCAAAAATTGTCAGAGGCAACTTTTTTCAGAATTCTGGAAATTAACTACAGGCTTGCAGCAATCCAGGAGCATTTATTCAAGAAAAATGGCTGAATCTTGGCAAAGACAGCAAACTTTGTGGCATTTTAACTTGGTCTTTTCCCATACCCCCCTGTCTAGCTCCACAGTAGCCTTGAAAATTTTTTTTAAATATTTATATTATATTTAATAAAATTTTAATTCTTTTTTTCTTGGGCAGAAGTTGTCACCACAACTGTATAGCCTTGAAAATTAACAGCCTCCAATCATGATGAAAATCAGCCACTGAAAGGGGCAAAACAAGTTTGGAGTATCTTGAAAGCCCCATTCCCAGAGAGATGTCATTTTACCTAGCTGTTGGTTCCTTGAAAGACCTTATTCACAAAACCATCTGTATTTGACTTGACTTGGAGCTCACCCAGTACAAACTGTATTATTCCCCCAGAGTGTTCATTAGAAACAGAGGCAATTGTTGAACATCTTGAGTGCCTGTGACAGTGAATAATAGTTGGGGCAAATAATAGGCTAATCAAAAAGCATAAAAGGGGACCGGGTGCAGTGGCTCACACCTGTAATCCTAGCACTCTGGGAGGCCGAGGTGGGAGGATTGCTCAAGGTCAGGGGTTCGAAACCAGCCTGAGCAAGAGTGAGACCTCGTCTCTACTAAAATTACAAAGAAATTAATTAGCCAACTAAAAATATATAGAAAAAATTAGCCGGGCATGGTGGTGCGTGCCTGTAGTCCCAGCTACTTGGGAGGCTGAGGCAGAAGGATTGCTTGAGCCCAGGAGTTTGAGGTTGCTGTGAGCTAGGCTGACACCACGGCACTCTAGCCTAGGCAACAGAGTGAGACTTTGTCTCAAAAAAAAGAAAAAAGAAAAGCTGGATATGAGATGTTATTAAGGAATTTGTAAAATTCTGATATATTTTTGAGAACCTAGAAGACTATGTACATGTGTGTATGCTTAGGAAAGAACTAAGAAGGCCCTAAGCTCTCAGTTCTGGTTGATCTCGAGCCTCTGTGCAAGCAGGAAGTGAAAGCTAAGGCAGAGTTGTAAACTTCTTGGCTGAGTGTGAAAGTAACACATATACAAAGCCTGTGGTACAGACTGGGACTTACTTGTTCTAGGCCTCTGAGGAAATCTCTGTCCAGTCACTAGCTGAGCATTAACAGAGCAGAGACTTCAGTGGCCACATGACTGAGAATCCATACTTTACATAATTAGTTCTGAAAAGTCACTAAAAGAAACAAAGAACAACAGTAGATATTAACAACAAATACTGGTTACTCTGATTTCCAGAGTTGTCACCTTATATATTTAAAATGTCTAGTTTTCAACAGAATATTAAAAGGCATGCAAAAAAACTATGCCAGTTAAGTACAATCCATCCAGGAAAGAAAGCAGCAAAATAGAAACTGTCCCTGAGGAAGACAAAACATTGGACTTACTAGACAAAGACTCTAAATCAGCCATTTTAAATATGTTCAGAGAACTAAAGGAAGGTATGACAATTATTTTAGTCTCCTTGATTTGCCATAACAGAGTTTCACAGACTGGTATCTTTAAATAACAGAAACTTATTTTCTTACAGTTCTGAAGGTTGGAAGTCTAAGATGTTTTTCTCTTTTTTTCTTTTTAAAATGAGTATCAGCTCCCATTTAGGTGTAACTGCTTCTGAATGATTGTATGTTGTGTAGGTCTACCTTTAGTGATTTAAGATAGGGGTAGAATTCTTCAGCCATTTCTATTTAAGTAGGGAAAAGGTATCCATTTGAAGGCAGTCACATTTAAAGTGAAAAATAAGAATTTATACAGTTTGACCTTATTTAAGTCATCTATCTAATGGAAAACTCTTCTGTTACAATGATATCAAGTAATAAAGCCTGCATTTCAAATCTCTGTACTCATAGATAAACTGTTGATGCAACTGTGTTTATAATTTTAATAACCAGTGTCTCAAATCTCTGTACTTATAAATAAACTGTTGATCCAATTATGTTTATAATTTTGTTAGTCAACATTTCAAACCTCTATATTCATAAATAAACTGTTGGTCCAATTGGTTATAATTTTGTTTCTATTACAGTCATAGAATTTTATTCAATTTCATATGTAATTTTCTAAAAATCTAAGCAGATCCTATTATAATTTTTGAGGTATAATTTACATACAGTAAATTCTTCCTCTTAAATATATAGTTCTGTGAGTTGTACAAATGTATACAGTCATGTAACTGTCACCACAATCAAGATACAGAATAGTTATATCATCCCCAGAAAGTTCCCTTGTACCTCTTTGTAGCCAACCCCTTCCCCTGTCTCCAACACTTGGCAACCTCTTATCTGTTTTCTGTCCCTATAGTCATGTCATATAAAGAATGTCATACAGATTGGGCACAGTGGCTCATGCCTGAAGTCCCAGCATTTTGGGAGGGCAAGGAGGGAGGATTGCTTGAGGCCAGGGAGTTTGAGACCAGCCTAGGTAACATAGTGAGACCCTATCTCTTAAAAAAATAAAATAATATTAGCCAAGTGTGGTGGTGTGCACCTGCAGTCCCAGTTGCTCAGAAGGCTGAGACTGAAGGATTGCTTGAGCCCAGGAATTTGAGGTTACTGTGAGCTATGATCAGGCCACTGCACTCCAGCTTAGGTGACAGATTAAGACCCTGTCTCTTAAATGTGATTATATAATATGTAAGCTTTTGAGTCTTTCTTCTTCCACTTAGCATAATGCATTTGAGGTTCATCCAAATCGTTCTGTGATTTGCTATGTAGTATTCCATTATACGGATGTACTATAGTTTCTTTATCCATTCACCAGTTTGAAGGGCATTTTGAGTTGTTTCTAGTATTTGGCATATGTATGAAAAAGCCACTATACACATTCACATACATGTTTTTACATGAACAGAAGTTTTCATTTCACTTTGTAGATACTTCAGAATGGGATTGCTGGGTTGTATGTTGTTTCTACTTTTATAAAGAAACTGCCAAACTGTTTCCATAATGGCTTTACGGTACCATTTCGAATTCCCACCATCAGTGTACAATTTCTAGTTGTACGTTGTTCTAGTTGCATAGAGTTCTTTTTGCTCTGAATCCTTGCCAGCATTTGGTCAATTTTCTTATGTTTATTTTAGCCATTCTAGTAAGTATGTAGTGTTGTCTCATTTTATTAAGTAAGCTTTTAATTTTGGAATAATTTTAGATTTCCAGAAATGTTTCAGAAATACCACAAAGGGTTCCCCTTTACCCCTATCCCATTATCCCTGCTACGGGATTAATAGTTTACATAATCATGGTATGTTTGTCTAAACTAAGAAACCAACATTGGTACGTTACTATTTCATTACTGTTTATTAGACTCCAGCCTTCATTCAGATTTCACCACTTTTTCTACCAATATCCTTTTTCTATTCCAGGATACCACATTGCATTTAATATAATTTTATTTAATTTTTATTTCTGGCTCTAACATGTTATAACCAATTTATAAGATACTGCTACTGGCCTTGGTTCTGTTTTTTTGCAAGAATATTTTTTCAGCTCATATCTATCCCAGAATGCTTTATATGTCATGTACTTTTCTTTTGGGAAATGAATTTGTATATCATCCTTTTTGAGTTGCATTCAGAGAAGATTCCAAAGTTTTGGATTGCTGACCTCTGTAGATTAGATCCTTTCATTTAAGCCAGAGAATAATACAGAGGGCCTCGGGGAGAATTGTTTCAATTAAGAGTGTTTATCAAGAAAATGAATAAGTTCTTAAAGTTTATCCTTTTTGTCGACTTTGTTGGCTTGGAGTTGGAATTAACGGTTTTTATTGGTTAAATTAGCTAAGCTTTTCTATTTTCATTCCATTTGATCTGTATTATTACATTTTAGTGTTCAGTTAAATAGCATATTCAACACTGACTTGAACTTCTGATACATTGCAGCCAAAAGCAATGAAGATTTCTTTCAGAATATATCTTTAATATCTGGCATATTCTAACTTGGATTCCATTTCAGTGTTTTTCTTGCAGCTCAAAATATTCTGTGAATACTTTAGAAAGAATTTCAGGACTCTATTCATGGCACACAAAAAGGTAGTCCCAAAGAAAGTAATACATGCCAAAAAATGTTGAGTTAGAAAAGTCACATTTTTCTAATAACAAAAATTTCTGATAATCCAGTACCATCCCTTGATGTGTTTATCAATGTTCTTAATTTAGTGCTGAGCATAATATTACAAAATTAAAAGTTTAGTAAGTGCTTTATGGAGAAGCATTCTACTCTATAGATGACACAAAGTGACCACATGACAGAACTGCAAAATATGAACTTCAATCAAATTAGAAAAATATGAGTGTCGGTCTTGAGGAATAGTTTGCCTAGATTGTTAAGATCAATAACAATTGTAAAGGAGGAATTGCATCTTTCATTTTTAACTGTAGCAGTAAATTTTTTCCCAAGCAAAATACATCAGAGTACAGTGATTGTATGTTGATTTTAGGTGCTTTCTTATAAATGCTAGTACTTGAGTTTGTTCTCAGGGCTTTGGAAAGATGTATAAGGCTTCTCAAGATCCATGAAGTACCTGGAACTGTCAGTGTTATTATGTTACCTGGGTACTTCTTCCACTATATAAATTTAGAGTTTGACCTGGAGTGAAAGCAGAATGCTAACTTCGAAGTTATGTAACAGTTTTTTTTTTTTTTTTTTTTTTTGAGACTGAGTCTCGCTTTGTTGCGCAGGCTAGATAGAGTGAGTGCCGTGGCATCAGCCTAGCTCACAGCAACCTCAAACTCCTGGGCTCAGGCAATCCTGCTGCCTCAGCCTCCCAAGTAGCTGGGACTACAGGCGTGGGCCACCATGCTCGGCTAATTTTTTCTACATATTTTATGTTGGCCAATTAATTTCTTTCTATTTATAGTAGAGACGGGTCTCGCTCTTGCTCAGGCTGGTAGAACTCCTGACCTAGAGCATTCCGCCAGGCCTGGCCTCCCAGAGTGCTAGGATTACAGGCGTGAGCCACCACTCCCGGCCTACATAACAGTTCTATAAGAGCGGCAGACTTGCTGATTATTTGAACGTTTTTGAGTGTTTTGTGTTCACCCTATTGTTACTGAAAGTTTGGTACTTGTCCTCGAGGCTGAACCAGTGAGAATGAAGAAGTAGGACAAGTGGTTCGAGGAAAAGGAATGAGAAATTTATTAATTTGCTGGCAGATGAGGAGAGTGGCAGACTAGCGTCTCAAAAGGCCACCTCCCTGACATTAAGCAGCAATACAGGGCTTTTTAAAGGGGGGGTTTCAGCGGTTGGGTTGGGAAGCCAGCATCACATGTTGTGGCTTCAGGCTATTGTTTAACTGTAGTTAGTGGTTTTCCTCCACCTTATCTCTAGTGAGGATGATCTCATGACCTCAGGACAGTTCTGTTGAGCCATCTCTTATGGTTTAAGATACTAGAAAACTAAGAGCAAAGGACATTTTTCTGCCCCTTTGATTACTGGCCTCGGCATGCCAGTTTTAATTTTTTTAAAAGGGTGGGGGGTTTTAAAGAGACAACATTTCCCCCCTTTTCAGACTTTTACACTTCTGTTATACTATTCCTCTCAATGTTTGGAAGCATTTTTTCAGCTCTGTGTGCAAAGTCATGTTGTTATCATATTTACTTATTTTTCTTCATTTCTCACGTTTGTTTTCAATTTGTGCATTTTATTCAATGGCCAGGAGATGGCCAAACAAACCTAAGCAGAGAGGTAATAGCAAAAACCAACAAATGAAAAACATGAACTTCAGGCCAGGCACGGTGGCTCATGCCTGTAATCCTAGCACTCTGGGAGGCTGAGGCGGGTGGATTGCTCAAGGTCAGGAGTTCAAGACCAGCCTGAGCAAGAGCGAGACCCCCATCTCTACTATAAAAAGAAAGAAATTAATTGGCTAACTAAAAAAATATATATATATAAAAATTAGCCGGGCATGGTAGCACATGCCTATAAATATATATATATGTGTGTGTATGTATATATATATATATATATATATATATATAAAGAAAAACATGAACTTCTTTGCTATATTTGTATTAGTTTCCTGTGGCTGCCATAACAAATTACCCCAAGCAAACTTTGAGGCTTAAAACAATGGAAATTTATTATCTCATAGTTCTGTTACTGAAAGCTCAGCCACTTGTCCTCAAGGCTGCATAAGAAGAATGAGAACAAGTGTTTTGAGGAGAAGGAAAGAAATTTTATTACTTTGCTGGCAAAGGAAGAGAACGGAGACTCCTATCTGAAATGCTGTCCTCCTGATAATAATCGGAAATACAGAACTTTTAAAGAGGGGGAATTTCAGCTTTAGGCAATTACTGTTCACCTGCAGTTGATGATTCTGGTGGTCCCATCACAGCTAAAAACAGTCTTTTGACCTCCACCCAGGTCCTCCCTTTACCAAGTCTGGGCTCAGCCTTCTCCTTTAGCACAAATAACAAAAGACTTACCCTGCCCCTCCCAGCCACTGGCCTGAGGCAGAGATACCGGTTTTAGTTCTCAAAAAGGAGTGGAGGATATTTTAAAGAGACAGAAAATATTTTTGCTGTTTTCTCAGTACATTCCCTCTGTTACATATTCCCCACTCTCAGTATTTCCCCTCCATATCTACGGGAGGAGGGGTGACTACTCTGTTATGGTTCTGGAAACCAGAATTCTGAAATCAAAGTGTTGGCAGGGCTGAACTTCACTCAGAGGCTTTAGGGGAAATCATTCCTTGTCTCTCCCAGCTACTAGTGGCTGCTGGCATTCCTTGGCTGTATCACTTCAGTCTGTTTCTCCATTTTCACATTGCCTTTGCATGTGCAGGTGTGTGTGAAATTTCTGTCTGCTTTTCTCATAGGAGGACGCTTGTGATGGTATTTAGGTCCTACCCAGGTAATCCAGGATAATCTCATTTAAAAATATTTAATTTAAGTATGTCTGCAAAGACCCTTTCTCCAAATAAGGTAACATTCACAGGTTCTGGGCATTAGGATGTGGACCTATCTTTGGCTAGAAATTTATTTCATGATAGATGTGTGTTTATGTGTTTGGGAAAGGGGATTCCTTTCTCCCCCCTTCTTCCTCTCCCGTCATCCTTTCCTCCCTCTTCTCTCCTTCTCCTTCTCCTATTTTCTTCCTCCCTCCTTCCTCCTCCCCTCCTCTTTTTTCTTTTTTAACTTAAAACTTTAGCCTATTAATAAGGAGAAGAACAAGAGCTCCTAACCTGTAAGTAGCTCATATGATCCTTGTTATGGTTGTGATATTAAAATTTCATTTGCATTTCATTCTTTTCTTATATTTGTAGAGAACTTTTCATTTAATACAGACTTCAAAATGATATTTCTTAAATCAGTTAAAAAAAAACTTGTAAAGAATTAGAGTTGTAACTTAGGCATCCCTGGTGAAGATGTTGGAGAAGTGAAGATTTGAGTTTTTTGTGTCTCTAAACATACTGAAAGTTCTTTTTTTTTTTTTTTTTTTTTTTTTGAGACAGAGTCTCACTTTCTTGCCCAGGCTAGAGTGAGTGCCATGGCATCAGCCTAGCTCACAGCAACCTCAAACTCCTGGGCTCAAGCGATCCTACTGCCTCAGCCTCCTGAGCAGCTGGGACTACAGGCATGTGCCACCATGCCCAGCTAATTTTTCTATATATATTAGTT
>VSMD01061974.1:0-13638 GCA_008750895.1 Mirza zaza | reverse complement strand
CTCAGATCTGGGACACAGTGACGTTGCACTTCAGCTGGGTCGCCGGGGCGACTTCCCAGGATACTGCCTATAGTTCTCTTAATGAGAGACGGAAACTGGGCACCGCCACGCCAGAGCAGCGACAGCAACAGTCCGCGCCCAGGGGCGCGCTGCAATGGCCGCAGCGGCCGCCAGGTGGGGCCGAAGGACGAGAATCGCGGGCAACTTCCGGTCACCACCGGAAGCGCCCCCCGGATCACGGCTGGAGCCTGGGCCGTCAGGGCCGCAGCGTTTGGGCAACGGGTAGCTGGGAGGTCGAGAGTCCAACTACCTTTGAATCGATTCAGACGCCGGTCCGGGGCTGCACGTGCGACACGACCGTGCCTGTCCCCGCACGCCGCGTGCGCGGAGGGCGATGACCCGGGACGGGGCGGCGCGCGCGGCCGGCGTCACGGGCCGAGGCGGAGGCGGAGGCGGAGGCGGAGGCGGAGGCGGAGGCCGGGGCGGGCGGGGGCGGCGAGCACCGCGGCCCGGGCTCGGGAGACGGAGCGGGCCCGCCCTCAGCGCGGGGACGTCGCGGTCCGGCCACCCGCCCCGGCCGTCGGGACCCGGAGACCGAGCGCGGACTGCGCGGGACGTGACCGCGCCGTTCGGTTTTTCCAGCCCCGGCCGCTGAGGAGGACGCTGACTGGGCGTCGGAGACATGAATTACGCGCGGTTCCTCACGGCGGCGAGCGCGGCCAGGAAGCCTTCTCCCATCCGAGCCATGAGTGAGAGCCGGGCCCCCTCTCCTCCGGGGCGGGGCCCGCCAGGTGCCGCTGGGTCGCGTTCGTTCGTTCACCTGCGGGCCGGGCTGTGCGTGCAGAAACGGAAGAGGCACAGCCCTTGTCCTCAGAGGGCGCGGGCTGGGACGGGAGGCGGGTGTAGGGTCTTCCCGCCGGGCGGGGCAGGGGCAGGAGTGGAGAGAGGCCGGCGCTGCCGTGGGCGCGTCCTGCTGCCCCGAGAGGCTCTCCCTGGGGGCGGGGGGGCACCGTGTGCAGGTTCTGTGCGGAGTGGGAGGCCCGGGAAAGGGGAGGGAGAGGGGCAGCCCTGAGGCTCCGCGGACAGGTGGGGGCTACCTGGAGCAGAGTCCCCTGCTGTGGTGACCCAGGCTGTTCTCCTGATGTCAGAGACCAAGGTGCCAGCAGACTCTGTGTCTGGTTCTTATAGACACAGCCTTCTTGCTGCCTGGTCACAAAGCAGAAGGGGTCAAGGGTGCTCCTTGCAGTCTCTTTTGTACGGGCACTAATCCCATTCACGAGTGTGGAGCCCTCATGACCTGATCACCCCCTGAGGGCCCCGCCTTTTCATACTATCACTTTGGGTATTAGGTTCCAACATAGGAATTTTGAGGTGACACCAACATGTTTACACCATAGCACATTCTATCACTAGAAATTGTTCAGCTTTATAGTTTTGTTGACTATAATGCACACTTAACTACCTTTATAAAAACATTCGATGAAAGTGTTTCTTTTCTTCTGTATTTGTTATAGCTGATCTATTGAGCAGGGCACCAAAATCAGTCATCTCCTTGGCTGCTGGAGCACCAAATCCAAACCTGTTCCCCTTTAAGACAGCTGTCATCACCGTGGAAGGTGAAAAGACCATCCAGTTTGGGGAAGAGATGATGAAGAGAGCACTTCAGTATTCTCCAAGTGCTGGGTAAGTGTCAATAGATAATATAATTTTATTAGCTCATTTCCATGAGAAATACTCTAAGGCCCATTGATATGGTGACTTGTGTTTTTTTTTTTTTTTTTTGAGAGAGAGTCTCACCTCTGTTCCCCAGGCTAGAGTGAGTGCTGTGGCATCAGCCTTGCTCACAGCAACCTCAAACTCCTGGGCTCAGGCGATCCTCCTGCCTCAGCCTCCCAAGTGACTGGGACTACAAGCATGCGCCACCATGCCCAGCTAATTTTTTGTGTATATATTAGTTGGCCAATTAATTTCTTTCTATTTTTAGTAGAGACGGTGTCTCACTCTTTCTCAGGCTGGTTTCTAACTCCTGACCTCGAGCAATCCACCCACCTGGGCCTTCCAGAGTGCTAGAATTACAGGTGTGAGCCACCGCACCCGGCCTGACTTGTGTATTTTTTAACTGGGTGTTCAATAGCTAGGAAGGTTTGGGGAAGAGTTTTCAAAGAATAATTAAGAGCAAGAGGGATATTTAATGCTCCTCAGTGATTGCTTCTCTACCTTAAGCCACTGGGAGAGTCAGAGAAGGCTTCTGGAAGGGGGGACCATTTGAGCTGAGTCTGAAACAGTGAGGAGTTAGCTGGGTGGAGAAGCACATTGGGAGAAAGGAAATGGGTGATCCAGGAAGCAGAGATTTTAAGTCCCCAGGAAATTTTTAAATAATTATGTTCCCTTTCTAAACAAGCAGGTATACGTATATATTGCTTTCATAGGTTCAAATGTCTTTAATTTCTTAAAGACAAACTGAAATACAAACCTTTAGACTTTCTTTACCTTGTCTTCTAATAGTAATGTATAGAGAGTCTATAAATTATACTTTATCAAAACTTTCCTTATTCCGAAATTGAAAAGTATATTGAAATGTTATTTGTATATAAATTATATAATATGTAATATGTACATAGGCTTCTCTTTCCATGATGCAAAGAACTCATTGAGCCTGAACTTCTAGGTAGCTGTAGAAATCTTCCTAGAAGGAACAAAGAATTGATTATGCAATGAATTCTCTAGTGTAAGACTTCAGAGTTGAAATAAAAAAAATAATAGATTCAAATCTGATTGATTAAAATGATTGGCTTTATGAGAATCAGTAAAGGTAATCAGTCTGATTACCTTTATGTAAATTTCCTAATACCAGAAATCTATTGCTTATATTTTAAATGGGAATACTAACACTGGCAAAAAGCATTTGAAGGCAATCTCAGTCTGAGGGCGGCTGAAGTGGCTGTCTCATTTAAGATGAGGCTTCTGCTGCTTCTCCTGGTGGCGGCTTCGGCGGTGGTCCGGAGCGAGGCCTCGACCAACTTGGGCGGCGTGCCCAGCAAGAGATTAAAGATGCAGTACGCCACAGGGCCGCTGCTCAAGTTCCAGATTTGTGTTTCCTGAGGTTATAGGCGGGTGTTTGAGGAGTACATGCGGGTTATTAGCCAGCGGTACCCAGACATCCGCATTGAAGGAGAGAATTACCTCCCTCAACCAATATATAGACATATAGCATCTTTCCTGTCAATCTTCAGACTAGTATTAATAGGCTTAATAATTGTTGGCAAGGATCCTTTTGCTTTTTTTGGCATGCAAGCTCCTAGCATCTGGCAGTGGGGCCAAGAAAATAAGGTCTATGCATGTATGATGGTTTTCTTCTTGAGCAACATGATTGAGAACCAGTGTATGTCAACAGGTGCATTTGAAATAACTTTAAATGATGTACCTGTATGGTCTAAGCTGGAATCTGGTCACCTTCCATCCATGCAACAACTTGTTCAAATTCTTGACAATGAAATGAAACTCAATGTGCATATGGATTCAGTCCCACATCATGGGTCATAGCCCCACCTGTCAGCACTGACAACTCTTTTACATTAAGGGATTTTTGCAAGAGCAGCGTGACTGACATTATGAAGGCCTGTACTGAAGACAGCAAGCTGTTAGTACAGACCAGATGCTTTCTTGGCAGGCTCGTTGTACCTCTTGGAAAACCTCAATGCAAGAGAGTTTTTCAGTGCTGGCACATTTTGGAATTCTGCACATTCGTGGAGTGCAATAATACTGTATAGCTTTTTTCCCCCGACAAATTCACCCAGTTAATTGTTTTTTTAAAAAAATAGTAAACATTGCTACTTGTAAGTTTTTTCTTAGTCATATTTGAAAAAGTAGAAAATTGAGTTACAATTTGATTTTTTTTAATATGTCTGTTAAATCTGTTGTGCTTTTATATGAATTTTTGTTTTTTATAGTTTCAAATTAATCTTTTTGGGAATATAGCTGAAGTTCCCAAATACTTTATAACAGTTTATCAGATATCTCTAATTTGGCCATGTCCTATTTATGTAGTTTTCAAAATATTGCAGATTGTGAACAGTGCATTATACAAGATTATGGGGGAAATCCTATATCCAGAGTACTCTACAAATCTGTGTGTATGTGTGTGTATGATTACCAGAGAACTACTAAAAAAAACAATTGCTTTTTAAATCCTGTTATGTAGTTCAAGTGTCTTGCCTTGACCAATCTAATGAGTTGATTAACTGGGCCTTTATACTTAATAAAAAACTAAGCAGATGTGAGTTAAAAAAAAAAAAAGCATTTGAGGATTTTTTAACTAAATGTATAAAGTAGTTGGTATAAAACTACCATTTATTTCCTGTCTACTCTTACTATGATTTTTACTACTATAAATTTAAAAATACATTTTTATGCTTTAGAATTCCAGAGCTTTTGTCCTGGCTAAAACAGTTACAAGTAAAATTGCATAATCCTCCCACCATCCACTATCCACCCAGTCAAGGACAAATGGACTTGTGTGTCACGACCGGCAGTCAAGAAGGTCTTTGTAAGGTAAGAAAGAAAGCCTATGTGTAGAATGAAATATGTTCATAAATATAGTCATCTCTTCCTTAGCCACAGAAATCAAGTTTTGTGGATTACTGGTAGTCTTTCTTATCTTCACCTAGAATTATCAACAGGGAACTCTAAGACAAGACATAGGAGGGGAAGAGTGTGTGTATGTGTCGGGGGACAGAGGTGTTGACTGTTTGTAAAACCCAGTTAGAAATACTTCAGGTTAATCTATCAGTTTTTCCCTCTAGTTTCCCTCATTGTGAACACAAGGACTTTCAAAATTTATCTGCTGTTAACATCACTCACCAGCCTGATTTTTTTTTTATTTCAATACTGATTTCAGTACTGATTTTTCTTAAATCTGGAGCATGTGGTCAAGACCCAGACCTATGAGTCACTAAAACAAGAGCCCCACTAAGGGAGTTCTCAACTCCTACTAGAAGCTTAGTGAGCACTGCTTAGTTTCATCTGGTTAAAGATACAGGTTACATTTGTTTTCTGCCTATAGTTATGAAATATCAACATAATTTTTAAATTCTTGAAAGAGCGTCATAGGTGGTAAAATACATCAGTAACTCCTTACTCATAGACATGCTTATTACAGAGCCCTTAGTAGGAGTCTAATTTATTATGAATATTTCTTCCACTTTGTTCTCCAGGATGGATGTTATTTTAGGCTCCTGTGTTTCTGTCTTTATTGAACAGTGCTGCCCGTGATAGGCTGGTTGTTTTAGAGCAATCTGTAATTAGGTTTTCATTTGCTGTGTTGATAAGGCATATATCATCCTAGTGTTTTCTTTGGTGCTAGCATGTTCTGTAAAAACCAAATCAGTTAGCTGCTTTACAAAGGAAGATACTATTTGTCATAAGATGTCAAAAGCTACTAAGGAAAAGGTAAATTGAACATCACAGGCTAAGGCAGGGGACAAAGTCAAATCTTTTATCTCAATTGATAATGGCCCTACTGTTTGTTGTGAGATGTGAATTGTTAAAAAGATAAGAAGAATTCAAACTGGGTGGCGATTGTAAAACATGACTAGGTAAGAAAGGATTTTTCTGTGACTTACATACAATTTAGTAATAATTTAAACTGGGAAAAATCTATTGCTCCTTCCAGATCTGTTTGTCCATCTGACCACCTGACACCACCACAGGATGTTTCAAGGCTCCTCACACAAAACAGCTCGTCATCATCTCACTCAGATGTGGACTTTTTGTTTCTGAATTTCAGTGAATGGCAGTGGTGCCTCACGCTCTGTCCAGTTCAGTAACCAGAAATCCAGGCATCGTTCCTGACACCTGCTCTTCCTCACTCCTCTGTAGTCCATAATCATGTTCGGTTTTCATTTCCTGAATACCTCCCCGTTCTTCTCTAAAACTCCACCATCACCACTCTTGTTCAGATGCCCCTTATCAAATGTCCCCAGACTGTGGCAATAACTTCCCAAACTTCCATGTGTAATTTCGCCCTTCTTTTATTCTTTCGTACTGCAGCCAGATTGATCTTTTCAAAATGCATGTCTGATGTGACCCCCTGCTCCCCTCTCCCTTCTTAAAACTCTCACTTGCCACCCTGGGCTTCAAGGTCCCCAAGCATGGTCTCTGCCTTCTTCTGTCTGATCTCTCCATTCTCCTCTTTACACTCTGCCTCAAGCCACAGGATTCCTTAGGCGAAAGAATGTAACCATCGTCACCACTTACACCAAGGCATCGCTTCCTCAGGGAAGCCTTCCCTGAATGCACACGTCTTCCTACTATGAGCTCGCATAGCCTTGTCTGTCTATACTTAATAATAGCATTCGCCACTGTTTTTAAATGTACGTTTATTAGGTAGTTATTTGATTAGCGTCTAGCTCTCACATGGACTGGTAGCTCCATGAGAGTACAAACTGTGTCATTTTGCTCGTCATTTTATCTCTAGTACCTTATACAATCCTGGCTTATAGTAGATATTTAAGCAGCAATAAAAGAAATAAATGAATTTTAGGAGCCAGTTATGTTCTTTTTCTCCTTACTGAAAACCAGGGGTCTTAAAACTATGGCTTGAGAGCCAAATACAGCTCGTCTTATTTTGTAAATAAAGTTTTATTAGAACCCAGTGACACCCATTCATTAATATATTGTCTGCAGCTGCTTTCTCAGTGTAGAGGCAGACATGAGTAGTTGCGACAAACTATGGCCTACAAAATATTTCTTATTTGGCCCTTTACTGAAAATTTGCCAACTATCCTAGAATCATATGAACTCAAAATATAAAAGGAGTTCTGAGCACGAAAACAGTACATACTTAGGTTTACTAACAAGCTGACCTCTGCTTCTTTTGTTAGGTATTTGAAATGATCATTAACCCTGGAGATAATATCCTCGTAAATGAACCTGTTTATGCAGGAACACTTCAAGCTGTGAGTATACATTTTTTATAAGAGGCATCTCTAATAAAAAATAGGAAGAAATCGTTGTACCTTTAGAATTATCTACTGAAAAATAATACAATATCTTTCATCTGTAAATAGGAGAATCTTAAATGATATATGCAAAATATGTGAACTATACCTCTGCTTTACATTTCTTTTTTTTGCAGAAATATAAAAGCTAATCCTGGCCGGGTGTGGTGGCTCACACCTGTAATCCTAGCACTCTGGGAGGCTGAGGCAGGGGGATTGCTCGAGGTCAGGAGTTCAAAACCAGCCAGAGCGAGACCCCGTCTGTACTAAAAATGAAAGAAATTAATTGACCAACTAAAAATATATATACAAAAAAAAATTAGCCGGGCATGGTGGCGCATGCCTATATTCCCAGCTACTTGGGAGGCTGAGGCAGTAGGATCGCTTAAGCCCAGGAGATTGAGGTTGCTGTGATCTAGGCTGATGCCACGGCACTCACTATAGCCTGGGGAACAGAGGTGAGACTCTGTCTCAAAAAAAAAAAAAAGAAAAGCTAATCCTAAATTCACATCAGAATTTAAGGATCCCCAATAGCCAAAACAATCTTGAAAAAGAACAAATTTGGAGGACTCACTTTCCAATTTTAAAAGCTACTGTAAAGCTATGGTAATCAAAATAGTGTGGTACTGGCATAAGGATAGACATATAGAGCAGTGGAGTAGAATTGAGAATCCAGAAATAAACCCATAAATGCAATTGATTTCAATAACGGTGCCAAGTCCATTCAGTGGGGAAGAATAGTCTCTTCAACACATAGTGCTGGGACAACTGGATTTCCACATGCAAAAGAGAGAAATGAGACTGTTAACTCACACCATATAAAAATTTAACTCAGAATGAATTCAAAACCTAAATGTAAGAGCTAAAATTATAAATACCTAGGAGAAAATGTAAGGGCAAATCTTCATTACTTCGAATTTGGGTAGTGGATTCTTTTAGATATAAGAATGAAAAACACGAGCAACAACAGAAAATAGGTAATTTGATTTCAAAATTAAAACTTTGGTACAACCACATGTACTCACCAGCAAATTGGTATTAACGGATCAACACTTAAGTGGACATATAGGAATAACGTTTATCGGGTGTTGGGACGGGGGAGAGGGGCATGGGCAATATACGTAACCTTAACATTTGTACCCCCATAATATGCTGAAATAAAAAAAATAAAAACTTTGGTATATCAAAAGAGACATTATGAAGAAACAGCCTACAGCATAGGAGAAAATATTGGCAAATCATGTATCTGATAAAAGTTTAATATGAATATATAAAGAACTCCTACAACTCAACAACAAAAGACAACCCAATTAAAAAATGCAAAAATGATACAAATACACATTACTCCAAAGAAGCTATGCAAATTGCCTAGAAGCACATGAAAAGATGCTCAACATCATTAGTCATTAGAAAATGTGATCAACATAAGAAAGTTGTATGTATAGTCTGATTATTTTGTAAGACTCAGGCTTGGATAAAAATGTGTTTTTAAAATTAAAGAAATGCAAATCAAGACCACAGCAAAATAGTACTTCCCACCTGCTACTATGGCTATCATAAAAAGAAAAAGAAAAACCGAAAATACTGGTGAATATGTGATGAAATTGGAACCCTCATACTTGGCTGGTAGAAATGTAAAATGGTACACTCACTGTGGAAAACAGTTTGTCAATTCCTCAGAAAGTTAAACATAGAATTACCATACTACCTACAATTCCACTCCTAGGTATATACTGAAAACGAACTGAAAACTGGGACTCACGCAGGCACTTGTATGCAAATGTTCATTGTGGCATTATTCACAGTAGCCAAAATGTGGAAGCAGCCCAAGTGTCCATCAGTAGATGAATGGTTAACTAAAATTTGGCATGTTTATACAATGACATTGATCCAGAAAAAGGAACAGAGATCTGATACATATTACAGGGTTAATGAACCTTGAAAACGTCATTTTAACTGAAAGACATCAGACACAAAAGGACAAATACTGTATTATTCCACTTACATCAAATATCTAGAATAGACAAATTTATAGAGACAGAAAGTAGATTAGAGGTCACCAGGGACTGTGGAGAATGGAGAGTTATTAATGGGTACAGAGTGTCTGTTTGGGGTGATGAAAAAATTTGGAAATAGAGGTGATGGGTGCACACACACACTGTGAATGTAATGAATACCCCTGCATTATACTCTTAAAAATGCTTAAATTGGCAAAATTTTTTCTTATATGCATATTTACTACAATAAAAAAATAAATGCTTTTTTTTGATTGGATACTAATTATTTTCCTAAACTCCTAAGATTGAAGATTACAAACTGCCTATAAGTTTCCAACTTGGGATCTTCAAAAATGCATGCATCCATCCATCCACAAATGTTTTCATGTGCCCAAACAGAAACTGTATGCCAAGCTATGAGGAAATATGCCAGTAAGAAATACCTGTTTATGTTATGGCCCAATATTGATTTGTTTTGTCCATGGTCCATGTGCTTTATAAGTCTAGGACATTTTTAAATTTGTCATAAGTAGGATCTGGATTATTTGCACTTTATGCATAATTCTACATTTGACTGCTATATAGAGTGTTTACTTTTCATTTGAAGTTTTTTCCTGAGAATTTCACTCACTTTTTGTTATCTTTTTCCTTAATGTTCATCCGTAAATGAGATTCTACAACATTTTTATAAAACTATGTCCATAAGCAATGCCAGTGGGTGCCAGTCTGCCTTAGCAGTTGGTAAAATATTGAAATACTACTGTACTGCTTGGCCAGCTGCCCATTCCCTTCATTGTCCCTCCACCACCCTGCTTCCCTGGCCCCCCTCCTAGGACCATCCTGAATCTCCCATAATCCAGAGTAAGGCTGGTGTAGCAGGGGGCTTCAAGGACCCTCTTCCAGCCTGCGTCCCTATCTGATGTGCCCATGCTGTACCACTTGCTAAATTTTTTTTTATTTTATTTTATTTTTTTGAGACAGAGTCTCACTTTGTTGCCCAGGTAGAGTGAGTGCCATGGCATCAGCCTAGCTCACAGCAACCTCAAACTCCTGGGCTCAAGCAATCCTCCTAACTTAGCCTCCCGAGTAGCTGGGACTACAGGCATGCACCACCATGCCCGGCTAATTTTTTCTATATATATTAGTTGGCCAATTAATTTCTTTCTATTTATAGTAGAGATGGGGTCTTGCTCTTGCTCAGGCTGGTTTCGAACTCCTGACCTCGAGCGTCCACCCGCCTCGGCCTCCCAGAGTGCTAGGATTACAGGCGTGAGCCACCTCACCCAGCCTTGCTAAATATTTTATTATGACCCCTGCTTGTAATTATTTTATGTATCAGTACAACAGATGTGTCATGTGGTTCATTAATTCTGTCAAAAGACATTCATTAATAAACACCTGCTTTATGAACCAGTTCTTATTAAAATTATAAAGAGAATTCAGTCAGAACAGGCTAGCGCATGCTGTGTAACAAATGACTCCAGTACACCCCTTCATTTGTAACTCACAGCTGCAAACGTTTATTTCTCCCACACTGCACATCCACAAGGCGGCTGCAGCTCTGTCCCATGGCATCTTCATTCCAAGCCCCAAGGTGACAGAAGCAGCCCCTGTCTGGAGCCTTGCCCATCTTAGAGCAGAGGGAGAAGAGAGAGAACCACAGCTGGATGTTAAAGCCTTCTGCTTGGGAAGGACACACGTCACACTTCTGCCCAGAATGTATTGGCCAGAGCCAGACGCACTGCCAAGCCTGACATAACTGGGGCAAGGAGGTGTCGTCCTTCCTCTGGGAAGCAAGAGGCGCTATTTGTGATCAATGATGTAAATCACCCCAGCAAACAACAGAATTAAAATATATAAGCTCAACCCTTAGGAGCTTGGAGCTGAGTGCAGGTTAATATGTTTAAGGATATAAATGGCCATATTCTTGGTTAGTATTTTTTAAAAAGAAAAACTGGTACTTATATTTTGTAATTGTGCCTGGCTCTTATGCTCAACAGCTGCGGCCACTGAGCTGCAACATCATGAATATTTCCAGTGACGAACATGGGATTATTCCAGACTCCCTCAGAGAAATACTTTCCAAGTGGAAGCCAGAAGATTCAAGGAACCCCAAGAAAAACACCCCCAAATTTCTTTATACTGTCCCAAATGGCAACAACCCTTCGGGAAACTCAATAACAAGTGACCGCAAAAGGGCAATCTATGAGGTATTGTAAAAGAATGTGTTCGTGTAGTTGTGTTACTGTTTCTTGTTGACTTTTGGAAGAGTACAGTGTAAGTTCCCTCTCTTACTAGAAAAATTTATGCCAATTTAGACACAATAAATTATTACCCTTTCATGAATTATGAAATTTTTTCTTTTCCCTTAATTAATGAGTTAATAGAAAAAAAAGAGCATTATTGGGCTTGCATTAAATTATGAAATTAGTTAGTACTTGACCCCAAGTTTGATTTTCCTAATTTTATATTTGTCTTGTTAACTTTTCTCTTCTTCCTATGCCATGTCATTCAGATTACAAAGTATTCTTTAAAAATAAGAGTCATGCTTCTTCTGTGTAAAATCCCTTTGAGGTGCCTGTGATGCCTAACTCTTCATTATAAACGTTATTTTAAAGTAACAAATGTATATTGAGCTCTACAGAAATCTTTGAAAAATAAGAGAAATGTGCCTTTTAAAAAGGCTCTTTCATGTACCTAACTGTGCTCTTTATTTTTTTTTATATATTTTTAAATTTTTTTTTGAGACAGAGTCTCACTCTGTTGCCTGGGCTAGAGTTCCATGGTGTCAGCCTAGCTCACAGCAACCTCGATCTCCTGCGCTCAAGCGATCATCCTGCGTCAGCCTCCCGAGTAGCTGAGACTACAGGCATGCACCACCATGCCCGGCTAATTTTTTCTATATATTTTTAGTTGGCCGATTAATTTCTTTCTTTTTTTAGTAGAGTTGGGGTCTCGCTCTTGCTCAGGCTGGTTTCAAACTCCTGACCTTGAGTGATCCGCCTGCCTCGGCCTCCCAGAGTGCTAGGATTACAGGCGTGAGCCACCGCACCCTGCTCCTAACTGTGCTCTTTATTTAACCTTTTACTACAAATAGCTTTATAAGTACCAAGCCCTTGTTGAACTTTATAGAATTCATGTATATGCAGTGAGATCGCAAGGAAGATTTCAGCCAGTTTCTTTTACTTGGAAAATTTATGGTTTCAAAATATTGTCTTATTCTTAAAAAATAAGCCCCTTCTGGGCTCTGTCCTGAGTTCTCTGTTTAATCCCTTTCGTAGACAGCCTGGCCCTGTTCTGTAAGTGATGACTGCCACGTTGCATGGTCCCTGCCTCTTCCTCTTCCCTGAGCTCCAGACTTCTGTAGCCAACTTTCTGCTTGATCCCTCACACAGATGTCTAATAGGCATTTCAGACTTCACATGGCCAACCCAAACCTCTAATCCACAATCCCTCACATTCCCCAACCACACAAATAGTGTGAGCAGATGAGCTCCCCTTTATTCCTCTCTTTCCCTTCTCCCTTCCCTGGCCCCCACGTCTAGTTCACCCTATGGACTCACCAAGTTATCCAAATTCATCATTTTTCTTCACCCCATCATTGTCCCCATCTTCTAAGCTGCCACCCACCCTCACTGGCCTCCTACAACAATGCCCACTGCACCCTGCTGCGTTTCATCCTGGTCTCTAACCTGTCATGTCCCTCCCCTGTTGAAATGTCAGTGTACGGCCAGGCTCATGGTTCTGTTACAGTCTTCCAGTGGCTTCCCTTTGCGGTTTAAATAAAGTCCACATTCCTTTATCTGCCTCGCAAAGCTATGTGACATGGTCAGTCTGTTCTCACCCTCATCTTATATCCTTCTTGCTGCAGCCCACTTGGGGCAGCCACACTGGCCTGTCTAGTCCTGAAACATGCCAAGCTGTCTGCTAAACCAAGAGCCTTTGCCCTTACCTGTCCCTCAGTCTAAGTTTCTCTTCCCCGGTATTTGCAGAGCTGAATCCTTCCTGTCATTTTGAACTCTGGTATTATATATAGGTTGGAGAGGAAGGGCTTCCCAATGATTCAACCTAAAATAGCTACCCTACCACTCTCTCTTTCTAATGTCATCTGTTGTAATGCTCTCCCCAGCACTTTAACCACCCATCTAATATTTCTTCTTCTCAGTATCCACTGGCTTATGTCTGTTCTGTCTTTTCCACTAGGGTGTTAAGTTCCATGAGAACAAGGGCCTTAGTGACTGTTTATCTCTTTATTTGTCTGTCTAGGACAGTAGAGGCTCAATTCTTTTTTTTTTTTTTTTTTGAGACAGAGTCTCGCTTTGTTGCCCAGGCTAGAGTGAGTGCCGTGGCATCAGCCTAGCTCACAGCAACCTCAAACTCCTGGGCTAAAGCGATCCTCCTGCCTCAGCCTCCCAAGTAGCTGGGACTACAGGCATGCGCCACCATGCCCAGCTAATTTTTTCTATATATATTAGTTGGCCAATTAATTTCTTTCTATTTATGGTAGAGACGGGGTCTCACTTTTGCTCAGGCTGGTTTCGAACTCCTGACCTTGAGCAATCCGCCCGCCTCGGCCTCCCAGAGTGCTAGGATTACAGGCGTGAGCCACCGCGCCCGGCCGAGGCTCAATTCTTGAATTAATG